>CM064561.1:18703094-18750594 GCA_032716605.1 Paralithodes platypus | reverse complement strand
AAAGTCAGCCCAATTGCATTAATTAGTTTCGAGTTATAAGAAGTTAAGGGATCAAGATTATTGTCCAAGTTCGCTGGCGTTACCTATAGGCCAGAAATCATTAACCCTAACCTCTGTAACTCAAAAAGGGCTAGAACAAATGGGCTGTAAGTTTCCACACCTATTCCCTGGCTGACCCTTCCTAAATGGTAGACATATTTGGCTCGATTACTATAGTTGTTTTTGAGTTATAGAGGTTAATCTTTTCAAGATCCAAAACTCATTTATTTTCTGTGTTCTGGCTGTTATTAGACGATATTTATCAGATTAGGAAGGGTGTATGGAGATCAGAGGGATAGTCTGTACCCTCATAATTCCCACATATATCCTGCTTAAACTATATAAAATCGTCTAATGATAGCCAGAATAAACTGTCAACATGCGTCACAATCTTCAAAAGGTTAATGTTCAAGAGTTTTTAGTCTACTTATTTTGGACAGGACAGTTGGGCCCTAAACAGGTTAAGGGGAGATGGGCGTTTTTATTTCATCATTTGTGTATTTATTTTATTATTTTATTAGTTTCCTCCCTAGACCTCCATCAAGCTTAAAATAACATCCATTAGATCCCTCTTCTAGATTAATTTGTACTTTTTTCAGTAGAAAAATTTCCCGGCCAAAGGCCGGTTCTTCTAAAATTACAGCCTCACTATCGTTCGCCAGGAAAACAAATTAGACATCAAAATAGCACGAAAGGTCTTAATATTGACAACAAAATGGGGCGAAAGGTCTTAAAATCGCCAAACTAATGAGCCGAACGTCATGAAATCTGAAACCTAATGGGGCTAAACACGAGGAAGAAGGGGGACCAGAAAAAAAGACCCCTCTCCCCTTAATGGTAACCTTCTGGTGATCTTTACTGTAGTTCAAGTTACTGACCTTAATATTCGTCACCTATAAGATCAAAAAACATATTACCAATCGTCTCACTGTTCATTGTGTGTGTGTGTGTGTGTGTGTGTGTGTGTGTGTGTGTGTGTGTGTGTGTGTGTGTGTGTGTGTGTGTGTGTGTGTTGCTGTTGTACCACCACCACCAACAACAACCACTACCACCACCAACAATCACACATGCCAACAATAACAACCACTTCTACTACCACTACCGCAATCACAACCAACAACCACTACAACTATCACAATCACAACCACTACCCCTAACAACCACAACCACCGACCACTACCAACAACAACATCAACAACAACCACTACTACTACCACAACCACTACCACCACCACCACAACAACAGCAACAATAACAACACCAACCACCAACCACCAAAAACCACAACTACAACAACCAATGAATAAATAAACATCAACAACCACCACCACCAACAACACCACCATAATCACAACCACCACCACCACCAACCACCCCTACCACCAACAACCACCATCAACCACAACAACACCTCATAACCCCACATAACAATAGGTTACGCAATCATTAACTCCTACCAAATCCTACCATGGTCTATGAAGCAATCTCTGTTTTCATCTTGAGTACTTTTTTCCTGCCCGCGAGAATGCGACTTGTGCCCTCCGCGCGGCGCCACCCCCACCCCCCTGGTGCCAAGGTGAGAGAGGCCACTGTCTTCCGTGTGTGTGTGTGTGTGTGTGTGTGTGTGTGTGTGTGAGAGAGAGGAAGAGGGAAGGAGATAGAGAGAGAATGTGGAAATGCGTGTATGTATGGGGGGGATATGCGAGTGTGTGAGAGAGAGAGGGAGAGAATGTGTGTGAGAGTGGGAAATGTCATCAAGACTCCCTCCTTCGATATACATTTGGCCATTTTTCGAGAAAGCCTTATAACAGATCCTTTCCCAAAATATGTCAAATCCTTTAATGACAGCCAGAAAAAACTGTCAAAACGCGTTAAGAAAGTTTCGTGTTGTTGGCATATCGATTCTGAAGGCGAAATGACCACTGGGCGAAGTAACCCCATGCCCCCCAGGTCATTCCGGGGGCAGTGGGATTTTCCTGAATGTGGCAAGAGGATCCTAAAGATTGGCATTAGTGAGAAGATGGCCATTGTGAAGGGGTCTGGGGTATTTCCTGGGAGAGAGAGAGAGAGAGAGAGAGAGAGAGAGAGAGAGAGAGAGAGATTGGAAAAGTGAGTGAAAATTAGTGTGTGTGAGTGAGTGATAATGTGTGTGTGTCAGAGAGAGAGAGAGAGAGAATGTGTGTGTGTGTGTGTGTGAGAGAGGGTGTATGCGCGTGAGTATTAAAATTGCCAAACTAATGGGCCGATCGTCTTAAAAATTCAAAACTAATGGGGCTAAACATGAGTAAGAAAGGGGACCAGGACCACCATCTCTCCATAAATAAGAGTAAGTGTCCCTGTTGGAAGTGACCTCAACTGTACGTATAGCCTTCAACTGGTGGTGGGGGGCGGAGGGGGGGGGGGGGGGGGAGGAGGGGGGGGGGGTAAAAAAGGGTTATTATGTAATTAATCTTTACATTGGGTACCATGTTATGACACACTCTCCATAACCTTCTGATGCTCAGGAAAACACGAGCACATACACACACACGCATACATACACGTCCACACATACGCACACACATGCATAAATACATACACATTCTCTCTCTCTCTCTCTCACACACACACATACACAGACATGTACTCACAGACACACAGCCATATACACACATACAGGATTGCATTGTGGTCCCTTCCTAGCCAAGCTGCTCAACTATCAGATTGTGTCAGCCTACACGTACTTCTCACCAGTGCATCTGCTTATGTATTATGGTGGGGACTCGGCACCTCACGGTCGCCAAAAGTCCCATGTGACCTCGTAGTTAAGGTAGAATAAGCATTGTACTGTACCTAGGTTAAGAACAACTCAGGAGATTTTCAGCCTCACGGTTGCAAGTGGACAATAATCTAATTAATTCATTTCACTCATATCACCAAACACCCCCCCAATGAAATTAATGAAAGCATGTGCTCCACTCGGGATTCGAACCTGAGATACCACATACAGATCTTAAACACTGGAACCATTACACCACCAAGACAGTTATTACCTAACAATTATGATTAGTATTATAGACACATACACATACATGCTTGCACACACACATATATACACAGTATATATATATATATATATATATATATATAAACACAGTTATGCTACCGTTACAGGGCTCAGTGTAAGTTGAAGGTTGTGACACTTGTGTAATTGATGACAGCCTGGACATGGGTTTATATAACTGTTATTATATATCCTTATATCTTGTGGTGGTTGTGGGAGGTTATATATATATATATATATATATATATATATATATATATATATATATATATATATATATATATATATATATATATATATATATATATATATATATATATATATATATATATATATATATATAAGTATCTACATTATATAACTTAATTTATCTATATCTAAGCCCAACTCTGTCTATTTCCTACTCTAACTCCAACTATCTCTAAGTTTCTAATTCTAACTCTAATTTTAACTCCTCACTCACTCACTCACTCACTCACTCACTCACTCACTCACTCACTCACTCACTCACTCACTCACTCACTCTATCTATGTATGTGTCTGTCTGTCTGTCTGTCATACCCTTCCGACTATATATTGACAGCATTAAGTTGAAGTGTAGACAATAAAATAGCCTTGAACAGATTGGCCTTTAGCTCTTTCAGTACCGGTGAAGTATTTTTTTCTATTTCATTTCAGCTACATTTAGACGATTATCTTCTATCGCTATTACAACTATCAGTGTTCTTCAGAGCTCTCTCAGTGCTTAATACCCCCTCCCTTGCGGCGTGTGCGAGGTGTCACCCGCCTTTCAACATAGTCCCACTCCTATCCTGTCCATCTTTCCAACCAAAGAATTGGCAAATTGTCTGTCTTTCTTCTACTCAACAAGTGAACTCTGGAACTCTCTCCCTCAATCAAACTTCCCTTCATCCTATAACTTAAACTGCTTCAGACTTCGTGTGTCCAGGCATTTTTACCCCAACGTCCCTTGAATTTGGCTATGTCACTATTTTGGCTTTGGGGGAGGCACTCGTTACAGGCAACCTGCCTTTTGTATCCTTCACATACACATTAAAAAATAAGTTTAGGAAGGATCTGTGGGAATTGAAAGGGTAGGGAGTATCTCCATTAACCCTTTCAGTACCAGCGACGTGTTTTATATGTTCTTCTAGTTATATTCAGACGATATTATGCAGCTTAGGAAGGATCTGTGGTAGTTAAAAGGGTGGGTTGAGATAGTTTGAAGCCATATTTTGGGTAGAAGTCCTTCCTGATCTGAATAAAATCGTCTACTACCACAATTAAGTGTCCCATGGCGTCCTGATCGTGAAGGCGTTAACAGACTGAGGAGAGCATCTTACTGCCGCTGGAGGAGGAGGAGGAGGTAGCGACGAAGGCTGCCCCCGGGCCCTTCAAAGGTTATAGGTTTAAGGAGGGCATGGTTCACTTTTTGGTCGATTTTTTCATTCATTCATTATTTTTCTAGTTTTCTCCCTAAACCTCCATCAAACTGTAAACAAAAACATCCATTAGAGCCCCCTTCTAGATTAATTTATACATTTTTCGGTAGAGAAATGTCCCGGGACGATAGAGAGATGGTCCGCTTAATAAAACACCTGAGATGATTATTATTAGTATTTATTATTTGTATTATTATTATTATTATTATTATTATTATTATTATTAGTAGTAGTAGTAGTAGTAGTAGTAGTAGTAGTAACAGTAATAGTATTTTTTGTTTTATATATTAGAGTTTTAGTTAACTTTCTGGACCTCCTTCAAGTTTAACAAAGCGCCTCCAAGACCCTCATTCCAGCTACTCGTGTACATTTACTGGTGGAAAAATTTCCTGGCCAAAGGCCGGGTTTTCTTAAAAATGCAAGCTAGCTTTCGCTCGCCAGGAAGAAATCGACACCTGATTGAGTCGAAACGACTAAAAATCGACACCTGATTGAGTCGAAAAGACTAAAAATCGACAAACTTATGGGGCCAGAGGCTTCATAAATATGCCAACAAATGTATGGGTGCGGAGCGGGGAGAGAGAGAGGGGGGGGGGGGGTAGAAGACTCCCTCCGGATTATGTAGCGACGACGATGGCTGCCCAGGGGCGCTTAATTCAAAGGTTAGAGGTTGTGGAAGTTGTAATGTAGCTTTAAGCTCACGTGTGGGTAGTGGTGGGGGACAGACAGACAGACAGACAGGTAGGTAGGTAGGTAGGTAGATAGATAGATAGACAGGCAGACAAAGATAGATAGATACACAGACAGACAGACCGATAGATAAACAGACAGACAGACAGACATACAGAGCTAGATAGATAGAAAGATAGATAAACAGACATATAGAAAAAGAGATAGATAGATAGATAGTCAGACAGACAGAGGTAGATAGATAGATAAACAAACAGACACAGATAGATAGATAGATAAACAGACAGACAGATATATAAATAAATATATAGATAGATAGATAGATAGATGGATAATAGACAGACAGAGATAGATAGATAGATAGATAGACAGACAGACAGACAGATAGATAGATAAATAGACAGACAGACAGACAGACAGTATGGACTTAGGTGATAACACAGACGTCATCTTGGCCACAACAGCTGGTTTATAGAACGCTACAACCTTGGCATTTCAGTAAAAATCACTAGTTTTTTGGTGATCCCTCTACATTATAGTCTGTTCATTCGAGGTTGGCCAGAAATCGTAACTTCTATCCTCTCATAACTCAAAAAGGAAGAGCGTAATCGAGCTAATATTTCTACCAACTAGGAAAACTTGGCTAGATGGGTGTGAGTTTGTATTTTGTGTTTGTTTGTGCATTGTTTTATGTTGTGTTGTCCCTATCCTGGCTCTGTCTTTTCGTTTGTCCCCTAGGCTAACGAAACACACACACACACACACACACACACACACACTTACTTCAAACAAAATATGACCACCCTAAATTTGTACCTTTTTCACAATAAATAAAAGTTCCGGCCGAGAATAAACTCGCCGCCTGAATGAGATGAAGTATATTATTATCGCCAAGGTAATGGGGTAAAGCGTCTTAACCCATACAGTCCCGGTGACGTCCTTTTCTTTGTATTGTGGCAACTATTAGACGATTTTATTCAGCTTAGGAAGAACCTATAGCAATAATCAGGCATCCAACTATCTTAGCAAACTCTTATAGCTACCACAGATCCTTCCTGAGCTGCAGAAGATCGTATAGATATAGCTATAATATAATATAACGCACGTCGCTGGTACTCAAAGGGTTAAGAGTATCAGCTTAATCAGTGTCCACCCGGGCGCGACCTGTTGCGTAAGTCTGTGTCACAAGGAAAATGTACTGTCTCAAAGATCCTGTGGTTCAATCCAGGGAGGTATTATTGTTATTATATATATATATATTTTTTTTTTTTTGTGAATGAGGAAAATGGAGGCATTTTTCTAGGCTTTAGGAACCTTTCGACATTTACATCGCCTGCATCTTTGATTTGGTCTATAGTAAGATTGTCGTCACCACTTGCTTTACCTCTCTTTGCGTCTCTTAACCCCTACTGTACCGTAGGATACATTAATAAAAGTCCCCCGCCAGTCCCAAGCAATGTGGCCAAAATGGCAAGATGGAATAACCTTCCACCTCAAGAGATGAAGGAAAACTGGCTCCCCCAGCCTTCAGAGGGTCTTAATAAGCTGAGAAGTGTTGCCATTTCGAGAGCAGTGCTCAAATGGTCGTGGTACCAGGTACAGCCTGATACAGGCAGTTACAAGGAAATTACATTACTGACGGCTACTAGCCGTCGCTGGGACTGGGGAGTGACTTGTCTACTGACGGCTAGTAGCCGTCGCTGGGATTGGACGGTTAAAGCTATCCTAGCTCCTCCTATTGTTACCGCGGGTACTGGTACTGTATAGAAATCGTCCAATGATAGCCAGAGTTAACTGTCAAACGCGTCGTGAACCTAAAGGGGTTAACTTCGATGATGTTGCACTGGTATCGGAAACTAGATACGAAGTATATTATATTTTATTACATGTATTCACAAATGCATTCCAACCATATTGTAGCTGGTGATTCTGCTTCCTTATAGCCAGAAACTCGCAAGTGGTCAATTACATTCACTAATAGACTCACTCACACATACAAGTCTAACACAAAATGGGAGGTTTACCAACTGTTATGACTTAATGGTAAAACCTTGACAGTTTATGGTGTTCTGGACCTCTTCCTGGACCGCCTTGTTTTTATCTTAGGGGGTATGTATGTATGTAGGCTATGTATGGGTGGTGGAGGTGGTGGTGGTAGTGGTGGTGGTCAGCCAAGGACCTCCTCTTCCTCCCGATCACCTGTTCCAGTTTTTGTTTAAACTGGAATGTCAAATGGGAGGGTGTGGCCTTGTCTACCCCCCTCCCCCTCCTGCCTCCCTATTATATCTCTATATCTATCTATCTCTCTATTATCTATCTATTTTCCTTATATCTATCTATCTTCTACTTAGGATGTAATTTAAGGTATCTTAAAATAACCCCCTAGAAATACTTTCTCTAAAGTATCTATTTTTTTTATCCTCCCCTTTTCCCCAGCTAACCTAATCCCACAAGGACCCCAATGGAAATAAGCCTAACGGCCTTATTGGGCTATCCTTAGTTGGAATTATGCAAAGCTGGTACATGTCATATTTGAAACATACTATGTGGTACCAACTCTGTAAATTGCTAACTGAATAAATATTATTATTATTATTATTATTATTATTAAGGGTGAAGCAGGCTAGTGGATGGACTAGCCGCACACCACTGTAGAAAAATGGTGCTAACAAGATACGTAGAAGGCCTCGGAGTGGTCAATCCTGTAAGTCCTTCAGTAAACTGGCATGGGTTGTCCCTCTTATAGTGGATAGGTCCGCTTGGGTACCTTTTGTGTATGGCCACCCTCATTAAAAAGGATCTGTGGTAGTAAGAAGGGTTGTTGTTGTTGTTGTTCCCTAAGCTGCCTGGCCGAACAGCCCCGAGTCACTGAGGAAGGCCATGGCCACGATCGGGCTTTCCCACAGAGCTCTCATTGAGTGTAGATTGTGTTGTTGGCGTAAGTGGTTGTGTGAAATGCAGTCTTCTATGATGTGTTTAATGGTATGGGGTGCTGTGTTACATCTCGGGCAGGCGTTGACAACGGAGTCATCCAGTCTCTTCTGATAGCTCAGGAGAGCTGGATGGTGTCCGCATCTCAGCCTGGCCAGGTGGACTCTGTCCTCGCGAGGGAGGGAGGATTCGGAAGGATGGATTTCGGGAGGTCGTGCATGCAGCTGCGTGTTGTCTGTGAGTGAGTGGATGGATTGGCGAGAGATATGAATATGGATGTGCTTCTGGAAGTTGGTTCGGGGTGGGCAGGGAGGGAGAGAGGACAATAATTGTGTGTGATACCGTGTGCTGGGTGTTGTTTTGATATTTCTTGGTGTCTGTGGGTGTGTTGCCATGTAGTTTAGTGGGTGGTCTTGGTTCGTGGAGGCTGCTGCCAGGAATTGAGTGCCTCTCATGTCCAGATGGTCTTTGACTTTGAGGATTTTGGTTTCTTGATGTAGGTGATCTGTGGGTGCAGTAGCTGTGCAGCCTGTAATGATCTTCAGGGCTTTGTTTTGAATAGTCTGTAAGGTCTTATGATGTGTTTCAGCTAGGTTAGAAGCCCAGGCTGGGCTTGCGTATTCCATCACTGATCTTATGTATTGTTTATATACTGTGGTGGTAGTTTCTTTGTTGTGTCCAAACTTTGTGTGAGCAAGTGACCTGAGGGCGTTAAGTCTGGGTGTCAGTTTCTTTTTAATGTTTGTGGTGTGCTGTTTGAATGTCATATGAGTATCATATGTTACTCCTAGGATTTTGGGTGTGTGTGTATGTGTTAGGGGTGTGTTGTTTATGGTGAGTTGAGGGATGTATTCGTGTTCTCCTGTCCAGCTTGTGAGCAGGGTTGCGGTGGATTTGGCTGGGGCTAGATTAAGTCTGTTTGTAGTGCACCAGCCATGTAGTGTGTTGAGATAGGGTTGAAGGAGATCTGTTGCTCATTTTGGGTCATGGTGTGTGCATGCGAGTGTTATGTCATCTGCATAGGAGGCTAAGTTTATTTGGGGCATATTGGGTGTAGTTATATCGTGCATGTACAGATTGAAGAGTGCGGGCGATAGGACGGATCCTTGTGGGACTCCGTTTGGAAAGTTTCTGATTTTAGATGACTGACCGGCAAAAGATACGTGTGCACATCTGCCTGCTAGGAAGTTGGCCAGCCACCTTTTTGTGTTGTTGTGCATGTTTGTGTTGTAGATTTTGTTTGTTAGGTTGTGGTGGAAGATGGCATCGAAGGCTTTACTAATGTCGAGTGTGGCTAATAGTGATCTGTGTGGTGGTCTAGCTGAGTTGATGCCGTCAAAAGCTCTTTGTGTAAGGTCTGTGAGAAGAGTGTTTGTGGAGTGCAGTGGCCTAAAGCCATGTTGTGTTGGAGCTAGGGGTAGGTCGGGTGTAATTAGTTGTAATACTAGGTGTTCCATGACTTTGGAGGGGGAGCAAAGGAGTGTGATGGGGCGGTGCGAGGAGGGTAGCGTGGGGTCTTTGTTGGGTTTGGGGAATGTGATGATGATACCATGCTTCCAAATGTCTGGTATTGTGTTGTGTGAATAGCTGTAGTTTGATATGTTAGTGAGTGCTTGTATGCCTTGTGGTCTGAGGTGTATGTTGCTTATGTTGTCTAGGCCACAGGCGGGTGAGTGCTTGAGATTGTTGATGATATGCTTTGTCTGGTGATTGGTGAAGGGTGTATAGTCAGGGTCTGTGGGGAATTGTCTCTTACGTCGGATGACACGTTGGTCGTCTTGGTGAGGTTTTAGGTGGCTGACATGTGAGAAGTGATTAATGAGAGTGTTTGCTTGTTGTTTACATGAAGGAGTAGAGTCTGTTGTTGTGATTGCAGCATGTGATTGTGTTGTGTTGCTGTTGGAAAGTGTGATGCTGTTTAGTGTTTTGTAGAGTTTTTTGGAGTTTGCTTTGTGATCAAGTGTTTGTAGGAAGTTATTCCAATTTAGTTTTTGTTGTTCTTGTATTTTGTTGTTAGTTTGGGTGTTGAGTGCTTGAATTTGTTGTGTGATGTCTTGTGTGGGGTGCTGGGGAGTGTTTCAGTGTGTCGCATTGTCTGATGAGGTTTTGAATTTCTGGTGTGAAGTTGGGGTTGTGTCTTTTTCTGTTACCTCTTTGAATGAGTTTCTTGTCAGCGTTTTGGATAGTTTTATTGAGTATGTGTACAGCATTGTTGATGTTAGTGATGGGTGTACTGTTTAGAGTTGTGAAGTGTTGTTCTGTCTCATTTATGAATGCTTCCCAGTTAGCTCTTTTATAATTGGTGTATGTGTGTTTGTGGCTAGCTGGGGTGAGTCTGGTTTTGGTGGTGATAATGATCGGGAGGTGGTCAGAGCCTAAGGTTCTGACCACCCTCCAGGATGTTGTGGGGGCGAGTTCTGGGGAGCAAAAGGTGATGTCTGGAGATGATGGGTTATAGAGGGCTTGGTGAGGAATATGGGTATGTTGATGGATGTCGTTAAGGATGATGAAGTTATCTGTTTGGTTTTGTAGTACCAGCCCTCTGTCTGTGTCGGGGTTGTCGACACACCAGGCCGATGTCTTGGCGTTGAAGTCACCACCCAGGATGATGTGTGGGGTGTTTGTGATGTGTTGTAAGTGTGGTCTGTATTCATTTGGTACTGTAGGGGATGTTTGGGGAGGGATGCATGTGTTTCTGATGGTTATGTTGGAGTTGTTGCCAGTGCATATTTTAATTTATTGTATTTCTGTTGTGTTATCATTTGGGGGGAGGAGGGATTTGCTTTGTACACTGGTTACTATGTATGATATTTCTTTGTGTACCAGGGTGATGAGTCCACCGCCCCCGCCGACAGCCCGGTCTTGTCTGATGGTGGTGAAATTATGAAATGTGGGTGTTTCTTGTGTTGTGTGGAGTTTTGTTTCTTGTAAGATGGCAATGTGTATGTTGTGTTGTTTGATGAAGTGTGAAAGTTCGTGTTTCTTTGTGTTAATGCCATCTATGTTCAATTGGAGAATGTTAATGTTATGTGCACGATGTATGTTGGGTGCTGCTGCACGAGGATGGGGTGGGGTGAGGGGGGGGGGGGTGAGGGAGGAGGGGCTGGGGGTTGGGATGGGTGAGGTGGGGGGGGGGGGATTGGGGAGCAGGAGATGGGGGTTGGAATGGATTAGGATGGGGTGTGGTGTGTTGAGTTGAGGATGTGGATGGTATGGGAAGGTTAGGTGGGTTAGGGAGGAGAGGTGGACGGGTTTTAGGGGGGGGAGTGGATGATATGGGAAGGCTAGGTGGGTTGGGGAGGAGAGGTGGACGGGTTTTAGGCGAGGGATTTGACTGGGAGAGGGAGGGGCATGAGGAACAGGTCCAGGTGTTCGTGTAGTGTTTCTTGGAGGCAAGACGTGTTGTACAGGTAAAGTGGGTCCAGTTCCTGCATGAATTGCAGAGAACTGAACCCTTAGTGTGGCGACTCGAAGTGATAGGTTTTGAGCAAGTTGGACATATGTATGTGTACGTGGGTCCTGGGTTGCTCTCAATGTCTCCGGCTAGAGGAAGTCTTCGAGAAATGACAGCCGGAGAGTCATTTCTCGGTGTAGGAAAAACTGTGTGGTGTGAGAGGTGTGGAAATTCCCGGCGCGACCGAAGCCGCTCCAAGGACCCGTGACCCCAGGGAGGGGGCAGGGGATAGTTGTGACGGTTTGGCTCCCGAAACTGCTCCCCGCGGCCGGCATCCGGTTGTCCTCCACTGGTCGTTGATCTTGTCTCCGGCGGTGGAGGGTCGGCAGCCATCCGCGGTTGGCAGCTCCGGGAGGTGGTCCTACGGCGTAGACGCCGCCACATCAGGACCAGTAAGAAGGGTTAAAGGATAAACTGGCTTTGAACTATCTCCTTTAATCCTTTAGTAAGAAGGGTTAAAGGAGATAGTTCAAAGCCAGTTTATTGCTGTAGGCCCTTTTTGAACTCAAGAAAATCGTCTAATAGTTGCCAGAAAATAATAGTCGTCGGTACAGAAGGGGTTAATAGTTTTCCTATTTGCGTCCATTCTCTTATTCCAATTATGTTTTTATTTTGTCTTTATTGTCGTTATCTTCCCTTTCTTTACTTTCCATATTCGTTTGGTGTGGCTTCCCTTCTCCACTCTATTTTCTTACCTCTTCCAACTCTCCTTCACCTTTCCTCCAATTGTTCTTCCGCTTATTCCTTCACCTCTCCTCCACTTGTTCCTCCACTTGATCTTCCATTTGTTCCTCCATCTCTCCTCCAATTGTTCCTCCATCTCTCTTCCACCTGTTCCTTCATCTCTCCTCCACTTGTTCATCCACCTCTCCTCTAACGTTCCTCCACCTCTCCTCTAACTCTTCTCTACTTGTTCCTCCACCTCTCCTCCACCTCTCTTCCATATCCACCTTGTTCCTCCACATCTCATCTGCAGTAGCTCCTCAATTGTCCTTCCAACACTCCTCCACCACTTGTTACTCCACCCCTCATCGACTTGTTCCTCACTTCCTGTTCTTCTGCCCCCCAAATTTGGAAATATTGTTATGTAACGAAGCTCCTCCCCTTCCAACCATCCCTCATCTATCTAGTAGTCCTCATCAGTCCATTAGTTATATTGTTATGTAACGAAGCTCCTCCCCTTCCAACCATCCCTCATCTATCTAGTAGTCCTCATCAGTCCATTAGTTATATCAATATTAGAAAACTAATGGGGCTAAACATACGGGAGCAGGGGATCTAGAAAAATGACTCTTATAGTATAATCTTATAACTAATATAATTATTGTTTATAATTCGTTTAGAATTATGATCTTTTCCATCCCTGGTGTCGTTCATGGGGGGGGGGGGGATTCTGATACACGAGAGAGAGAGAGAGAGAGAGAGAGAGAGAGAGAGAGAGAGAGAGATGTATGTATGTTTCATATTATTTCCATTAAGGGGGGATGGGTGTATTTATTTGCACATTTATGTATCTTTTTATTATGTTTTAGTTTCCTCCCTAGACTTCCATCAAGCTTTATACAAAATACCCCCAGACCCTCCTTCAAGATAAATGTATACATTTTTCGATAGAAAAATTTCCTGGCCGAAGGTCAGTTCCTCTTAAATTACAGGCTGGCTATCGTTTGCCAGGAACAAATTACAACTAAATGACACAAAAAGTCTTAATATTGACAAATAAATGGTGTGAAAGGTCTCAAAATCGCCATTCTAACGAAAGGAACATCTTAAAATCTCAAAACTAATATGCTAAACATGAGTGAGAAGAAGGTCCAGAAAAACGGCCCATCTCCCCTAAACTTGGGTTCGTAATTCCCTCTTTAGTCTATCATTATTTGTTTTTCCTCTGATCCATCCCCCGTCTCTTCATCATCCATTTATCCCTCAAAAGACCTTCACTTTTTCCCTTCCTCACCTTGGGAACTCCTCTCCTCCCGAATGCACCCACCCTAAATATGTAACACTGGTAGAATGCTGTAAAATCCTCTTCTTGGTTTTCTGTTCTTCTTTTATCTTGTCTTTATTACTGTATCCACTATTTCGCCTATTTTTTTTCTTCTCACCTACTAGACGAGACAGAGTAAGGGGCGAGGGAACACGAAAGTGGTCCCGAACCCTAAGCATTAAAACTTTAAATGTTGTTTTTGTTTGGGCTCTGTCTCGAGTCGGCCACCCCCAGCTATGGGTATATGCCTGCATGCATGCATTCCTTTTCTCTCTTTCGTCTTCCTGTTTTTTCTCCATCTCCCCAATTTTTCATCATCTATTTAAACGAATATGTAGTACTGTATGTATGTATGTATGTATATACTCAGGCACATACCCCATAGCTGGGGGTGGCCAACTCGAGACAGAGCCTGAACAGGGACAACACAACACAACATAAAAAACAAAATACAAATTCACACACATCAAGGTCACCCAGGAAAAGACCCAGAGACCAAGGATCACTAAGGTCCTCCAGCCCCAGACCTCCTGGAGAAGTTCCAGTCCTAGCAGGCAGACACTCAGCGGAGCACACCACAATGCCCGCCCACCTCGCATCCAGGCATGACCCTTCGTATACACCGGCTCCCCGGGTCAGGCGCCTGACGGACTATTATCTAGTCCAACTGGCGCCCGACCACCTCTCCCAACGACCGTGTTATCACTCATCTATTCACAAGCATTCTCCATTCATTCCTATTCGTTACCACTTCTCTTGCCTGTTCTATAGTCATCCCTCTACCTTCCAACGCTTTTATTACACCATCTCTTCATCTCAACGGAGGTCTTCCTATCCCTCTTCCTCCCCTTGTATCTGAATCATGTACAGTACTCTCATTGTAAGCTTTTCATCTCCCATTCGCTCAACATGTCCATACCAGTACAGCATCCTTCTGTCCACTCTGGTCGACAAGGGTTCCTGCTGTCCCACTCTCCTACGTACCTCTTCATTTCTCAATTTGTCTCTATGCATCACTCTACACATACTTCTCAAGCAGTTCCTCTCCAGCACATCCAACTTTCTTCTCTCTTGTGCCTTCAGACCCCATGTCTCAGCCCCAAACATCACTGTTCGTACAACTATCCCTTGATACATTGTACTTTTAGCTTTCAATCAGAGATTTTTCACCTTCCACATACATCCCATTGCTCCGATAACTTTCCTTCCTTCACATAGCCTACTCTCTGTCTTACCTCCATGTCTATACCTGTGTCCATACTTATCACTCCTCCCAGATATTTAAAACACTCCACTTGTTCCATTCCCCATAGGTCCTTTCAGCCAGTTTGACCCCAAGGCACCAAAGCCAGATCTTGTGGGGGCGACATTCGATGCCAGGGACTCCTCAGGCAACTTGAACTACAGTACAATATGACATTCAAACAGCACACCACAAACATTAAAAAGAAACTGACACCCAGACTTAACGCCCTCAGGTCACTTGCTCACACAAAATTTGGACACAACAAAGAAACTACCACCACAGTATATAAACAATACATAAGATCAGTGATGGAATACGCAAGCCCAGCCTGGGCTTCTAACCTAGCTGAAACACATCATAAGACCTTACAGACTATTCAAAACAAAGCCCTGAAGATCATTACAGGCTGCACAGCTACTTCACCCACAGATCACCTACATCAAGAAACCAAAATCCTCAAAGTCAAAGACCATCTGGACATGAGAGGCACTCAATTCCTGGTAGCAGCCTCCACGAACCAAGACCACCCACTAAACTACATGGCAACACACCCACAGACACCAAGAAATATCAAAACAACACCCAGCACACGGTATCACACACAATTATTGTCCTCTCTCCCTCCCTGCCCACCCCGAACCAACTTCCAGAAGCACATCCATACTCATATCTCTCACCGATCCATCCACTCACTCAGACAACACGCAGCTGCATGCACGACCTCCCGAAATCCATCCTTCCGAATCCTCCCTTCCTCGCGAGGACAGAGTCCACCTGGCCAGGCTGAGATGCGGACACCATCCAGCTTTCCTGAGCTATCAGAAGAGACTGGATGACTCCGTTGTCGACGCCTGCCCGGGATGTAACACAGCACCCCATACCATTAAACACATCATAGAAGACTGCATTTCACACAACCACTTACGCCAACAACACAATCTACACTCAATGAGAGCTCTGTGGGAAAGCCCGATCGTGGCCATGGCCTTTCTCAGGGACTCGGGGCTGTTCGGCCAGGCAGCTTAGGGAACAACAACAACAACAGTACAATATAATCTTGCCACAACACTGGCTCACCATGGCATCACTGTGGCTGACATTGGTGTAGCACCTCTGTAAAATTCAAGCAAAGTAACCCTGCAGCACCTGTCCATACCCCAGTAACCTCAACAGTGCCATAACAAGGCTCTACTGTATAGAATGACTGTTGGTCCACAACCCAACGCCATCTCCCTATTACTTTCCTTGTACGACGCATAGTATTTTTTTCTTTCATCAAAAGATGACTTTGCCTTTAACTTTAGGGGTGGGAGTAAATATATAATAATAACAATAATAACCGTCTGGTTACTTATATAGTGTCCGTATCTCATCTTCTCCTTCAAGGATTCACAAGCGCTTGACCTTCTTTAATCAACCCAAGACCATTTCCCATCTCCCTTGCTCATGGGTAGATAGTAACTGCCAGCTATATCCCAGAAAAACTTTTCAATCTGAGTGGGGATTGATAGGCGTTGGGATGCGGCGACCCCACCGCCCGCCACTTTGGTGGTGCAATCAGCCTCTGGAGCAGTGGACCATTGGTTCCAATCTTCAGAAAATTCTTGTGCTTGGTATGCTTCCAGCCAGGGCCCCACTGGGGTAAATAAAATAGAAAAACAGTGGTGGAACTGCCATCCGGGTGAGGGACTGTTCTAGGTCTGCTCCTTCAGTGTTCATGGTCATAATCCACTTAGTGGAAATGGCACTGTGAAGTGGGTCAGTCGGGGCATGTCTGGGAGCCTGGAGGCAGTTTCTGCCATGGCCATCCCTTTTGGAGTGCTTCCTGTGGAAGCTGGGCATCAGATTTGATGATGATGATGATGTGGGGATTGAATGCGAGTCTAAAGAATGGGAAACAGACACTATTAACTGAGCCAGCCGAGTGGCTGGCTTCAAATTACAGTAATAATTTGAAGAAAATCTTAACCAACTGCTACTTTATATAGGTACCCAATAGATGGATCAATTAATTTTCAGACAACTGGTTTAAAGACTATCCAAACGCTGTACAATACAGATCATAAATATATTTTACAAATTACCAAAAAATAAAGGACTTGAAAGACAAAATTGTATGACCTCTTTATTATAAAACTTTTCAGTTCATATTACATAGTATAAATAAAACTGTACAATGTTAAACCTTCACACACAAATTAATGGAAAACAAGTAACTGATGCCTAGAGAATTGTGAAGAATTGCCATTAATTACAATAGGAAAATCCAGCTTTTTTGTTAATTACTATTCTTATTATTATTATTATTATTATTTCAGGATGTTGTAGGTATTATATTAACAAAAATGGCTGCTCAAGGAAGTACTCTTGGGGAGATTTTTAGATGGAGTATAAACCTTGCTAGACATTCTGTTTCACCACCTGGTCTCCTTTGGGTTGTTTATTTTGCAAGTTTTACATTATAATGTATATGTATACTCAGGCACATACCCCCTATTTACATACATACATACATAACATTTTAAGACTGAGTGTTCCACACATAAGTGCAGTTTCAGTCTCTTGTCCTAATGGCGGCGTTCCAGGCAACCCTGTTAAGGGCTGCTTCACTTGTCAAGTTCTTGGATTTGAGATCGGCGCGTATAGTCCGATCCCAGGTCTTCCTCGGTCCACCCCTTGGTGCATTTATTTTGATAAGTTATTTTGCCTTTATATTGTCTTTGTCCAAGTTTTGGTTTGTTTAGTTTGCAAGTTTTACATTTTAATTTATTTTGTGTTAATGTTTTCTTTGTGCCTCAGTCAGCAAAGAGCACCAGATTAACTTGCTCATGTAGTAATGTACACCCTATGTTTTCACAGCGATTTTGATTAGTTGTTTTGTCTTTTTACTGTGTTCGTATAAGTTTTGGTTTGTTTATTGTGCAAGTTTTACATAATAATAGCTGGCTTTTAAGCTACACACACTCTTGCTCTTTCTTTCATAAAACCACAAGTGCTATACACATTGTGAATGTTTGCAGCTGATCAGCACATTACACTGGTTACAAATAACATTCACAACCACACCCATTCCAACAGTACAGTAACATTCAACAAGCACTTCATACACTACAGTACACACAAGCAAAACTATGTTGGAACTGCCATCCAGGTGAGGGACTGCTCTGAGTCTGCTCCTTCATTGCTAAGGGTCATAATCCACTTAGTGAACATGGCACTGTGGAGAGGGTCAGTGGGGGCATGTCTGGAGGCAGTTTCTGCCATGGCATCAGATTGATGATGATAATGATATAAGGTTTAGGTTAAATACCAATGTCACATCAGCTAGTTTCAATTGGCAGTATCTTTCGGGCAACATTGTGGGGCTCTTTTGCATTTTTTTTTCCACACAGTGATTTTGATAAGTTATTTTGTCTTTACAATGTTCCGTTCCTGTTTTGGTTTGTTTATTTTGCAAGTTTTATCATTTTAATTACACAGGTGACAGATTATTATTAACAACGTGTGCTCAGGCCAATCCCAGCAAGTTGAGGACGCTTTCTCGGTATCTTGTCAGCGTTGGTTCATCCTCGCCTGTGTGGGTGAGAATAAAGAGGATTAGAAGATTAATAAAAAAGAAGTAAGAAAGAAGCAAAGGGAACAAATAAGAAGGGAGTCAATGTGAATAAAAAGAAGGTAAAGAGAAAGAAAGAGAGAGAAAATGTGAAGCAGAGTACTAAAAAAAATTCAATATATCAGCTATTAAGGGATTAAATTTGCCATCAGGTGGAAAAATCTACATGTTTCCCTCTGACCTTTATTGTACTTGTTTGTTGATTTCTTAACTGTCTTGATAGCGTAATGCATAAGTGCGCGGAATTTCGATGTGAGTATCCTAGGCTCGAGTCTCTGGAGTGCCACATGTGTTTGTTGATTTCATTAATTAAGTTTAGAGGTGAAGTTGGTTGGTGGAAAAAGCATAATATTAAAATATAAAACTTGCAAACTAAACAAACCAAAATTGGGACAAGGACAATATAAAGTCAAATTAAATTATCAAAATCGCTATGTGGAAACAACGCTTACTAAAATGAAAATTATTAAATAAAAGAACACAATTGCAGGATTACATTTTCTGCCAAGTGAAATTGTTAGAGTATATTATGCCAACATGAGCCACAGTGATGACATGATGGGGAAGAGTTGTGGCAGGATTATATTGTGTTACACTCCAACTGCGGAAAGACAACCCGTCTGAGCCACAGTGATGACATGATGGGGAAGAGTTGTGGCAGGATTATATTGTGTTACACTCCAACTGCGGAAAGACAACCCGTCTGAGCCACAGTGATGACATGATGGGGAAGAGTTGTGGCAGGATTATATTGTGTTACACTCCAACTGCGGAAAGACAACCCGTCTGAGCCACAGTGATGACATGATGGGGAAGAGTTGTGGCAGGATTATATTGTGTTACACTCCAACTGCGGAAAGACAACCCGTCTGAGCCACAGTGATGACATGATGGGGAAGAGTTGTGGCAGGATTATATTGTGTTACACTCCAACTGCGGAAAGACAACCCGTCTGAGCCACAGTGATGACATGATGGGGAAGAGTTGTGGCAGGATTATATTGTGTTACACTCCAACTGCGGAAAGACAACCCGTCTGAGCCACAGTGATGACATGATGGGGAAGAGTTGTGGCAGGATTATATTGGGTTACACTCCAACTGCGGAAAGACAACCCGTCTGAGCCACAGTGATGACATGATGGGGAAGAGTTGTGGCAGGATTATATTGGGTTACACTCCAACTGCGGAAAGACAACCCGTCTGAGCCACAGTGATGACATGATGGGGAAGAGTTGTGGCAGGATTATATTGTGTTACACTCCAACTGCGGAAAGACAACCCGTCTGAGCCACAGTGATGACATGATGGGGAAGAGTTGTGGCAGGATTATATTGTGTTACACTCCAACTGCGGAAAGACAACCCGTCTGAGCCACAGTGATGACATGATGGGGAAGAGTTGTGGCAGGATTATATTGTGTTACACTCCAACTGCGGAAAGACAACCCGTCTGAGCCACAGTGATGACATGATGGGGAAGAGTTGTGGCAGGATTATATTGTGTTACACTCCAACTGCGGAAAGACAACCCGTCTGAGCCACAGTGATGACATGATGGGGAAGAGTTGTGGCAGGATTATATTGTGTTACACTCCAACTGCGGAAAGACAACCCATCTGAGCCACAGTGATGACATGATGGGGAAGAGTTGTGGCAGGATTATATTGTGTTACACTCCAACTGCGGAAAGACAACCCGTCTGAGCCACAGTGATGACATGATGGGGAAGAGTTGTGGCAGGATTATATTGTGTTACACTCCAACTGCGGAAAGACAACCCGTCTGAGCCACAGTGATGCATGATGGGGAAGAGTTGTGGCAGGATTATATTGTGTTACACTCCAACTGCGGAAAGACAACCCGTCTGAGCCACAGTGATGACATGATGGGGAAGAGTTGTGGCAGGATTATATTGTGTTACACTCCAACTGCGGAAAGACAACCCGTCTGAGCCGTTAAATACTGTATGTACTGTAATGGAAAACTACGCTAAGCCATTGTATGGATGTGTATATTCTTCTCACTTACCTTCATTGTGCAGATCAGCGATGACTTGGCCGTACTGTTCCAAGGTGTGGTGTGTGTCCGTAACCTGCCGGGCCTCCAGAATGGCAGTAGCGGCAGCCTGAGCGGAACTACCCTCCCACACGTAACGCTCTCGGTCCGCAGCCTCCTTCTCATGCTCCCACGGCTCCGTTTTCTGTTTGGAAATTATTCACGATATAATTACCAATGACAAAAAACAATTGGGAATTATCAAATTCATCCAATATCCTTACATAAATTTACAACTAACCCTAGACCCCATCTATTATAATGTAAAACTTGCAAAATAAACAAACCAAAACAGGGACCACACAATATAAAGGCAAAAGAACTTATTAAAATCGCTATGTGGAAATAACTCTTTAATCAAATGAAAAGAAATCCAAGCAAAGAGTGTACCATAGACTCGTTGTAGAGGACGGCAAGGAGATAGTTGGCGTAGTCTCTGTTCTGCAGTGAGAGAGGGCAGCGGTCGGCCACTAGGGTCAGCTGGTCCGTGGCAGGGTCGTACCGGGACCCAACTAGACGCAGCAACTTGTCCCGACTGTGTTCGTCCAGCGCCAGGCTTGTTAGGGATATCTGGGGAATACAAATGTCTGTGAATTTGTATTTTGTTTTTGTGTGTTCATTGTTTTTTGCTCTGTCTTGAGTCGGCCACCCCCCAATTTGAGACAATGCCTGAAAATGGCAAAGGCAATCAAAATATCTTAACCCGGGAAGGTAAATAACCCACAAGACGTCGTGCCAGATAGTGTAAATCCGGCCCTGTATTGAACCACCTAAAGCATAAAAATATGGCCATAATGAATTACTGGTACTGTATATGTATGTTAAGCGGTACTTGAAAACTAGACAGAATGGATAAAAAAACACCATCTGAGGAAGAGCACTTTATTGGCAACGCCACCTGTCATGACGGATATTTAAGGCCTCCTAGGTATCAGTATTTGTTAGTGACCTGATGAAGCTATCTGCGAAACGTTGTCAATAAAGTGCTCTTCCTCAGATGGTGTTTTTTATTCATACTGTATATGTAGTTCCAGTTCTTGAGAGAGAGAGAGAGAACGCACACACACACACCTTAAGAGTGACAATTCTAGCTTTATCGTCCCGTAGCGTAGGTGATGAGTGAAGGTAGGAGCTGGTAGACACAGTGATGGGGAAGTTCTTCTCTTGCTTGGTTGCTGTTTCAAGTCCCACAGGCCAAGGGGTGCAGAACTCTGAGAACAATAATTACTTGTCATATTACGGAAATTATCATAGGTTGGCTATACAATATACAGTATTGAGAAACAGGAGATATGCAGCACTCATTTTACATAGTCTATGTCTGAGTGCATACCAAACATCCTAATTTCAATGTACAGCAATCTAAGGAAAAATATTACCGTAATTATTCTGTTAATATATACTGAATATACAGTATTTTGTGCTGACAAGGTAGTATAATAGAAATACAATGCGAGATAATAATACTTTATGTACCGGTATATACTGTACAGTACAAACAAAAATTGGACTATACTGTACTGTATGGTATTATATTAAGGAATAACGCCAGAATATATTAAATGTACACACATTAATTTCCCTAGTACATACTGCACCGTACTATTTCTTTCCTAATCTTGAGTACCGGTATAGCACATGCATTAGTTCTATATATCTATATACTCAGGCACATACCCCATAAGTGAGGGTGGCCGACTCGAGGCAGAGCCCGAACAGGGACAACACAACCGAACAAAAAAAACACAAAAACGAAACACAAATTCACACACATCTAGGTCGCCCAGGAGACTTAAAAATATTATTATTAAAGTAATACAATACAAAGGGTAGTACATGACAATACAAAATATGGTAGCCAACATACTTTTGATAGCTTCACACTGTCGCTGTATGACCGGTGGTGAGAGATGGAGGAAGTTTGGTATCTTCATGAGCTCCGCATTGCCCCACTTGTCTGGTGTGGGTTTACTCTTGGCGGGGTAACCTTGACGCATCGGTAGAGGCACCGTGGCCGGGTGGAACGTCCGCGCTGCCGGCCACACACTGCCCCAGTCCTGATCCACCTTCTGTTGCTTGTACCTGAACACACAGATATATTTTGATGTCTGTACAGTCAGCCAAATAATTGATGTATCGGCACCAAGTATATTTTGATTAATAATTGGTATCAGCACTATCGAAGAATTAATTAATCGTTTCGAGTGAGATAAAGAAACATTTTCCTATCTTTACACACCTTATTCAACATCTGACAGACATTAATACAGCACACAGCGAGCAAAACGTAATGACAGTGGAGACACGACTTATTTGGTCAACCGTACAAGATATTCAATACAATAGTGTATTGTACAACAATCTTATAATATAATTTTTAAAGGCCTTGCATATTCTTGCATGCATAAGCAATGTCACTATTCAGTCTCATTTTGTTGAGGTCTTTCTGTAAAACTTCATCCTCATCCACAACCTTGCTTATCATCATTCAGCTGTCTTCATCTACATAATTTTCATCACATGAAACACTTAGGTGAAGGCATATTGCTAAGCTGAACTAATCTGAGTATTGTTTGATTAGCTGTAAATGTAAAATAGCTTATTTAACTGTGGGTGAGACCCACATGTTCGTGGCCACCCCTTCGGGGATCATGGCGTCCGGCAATTGATAGATAGAGACCCACATGTAATAATAATACAGTACTGTACTGTATGACAAGAAATTGGTACTAATAGATTAGGTGTAAATCTTAATACTTGCTTAACCCTCTCACATCCTGATGCAATTTTTGAGCCTATTAGGGATACTTTAAAGCCTTTGTTACCGTCCGGGGTATTTATAAACCTTTAGTTTATTTACTTCAACCTCTGCAGTTGTCTTTGAGTTAGCTGTGGGCAGAAAACTAATTTTGGAGAGGTAATTATAAGAGTGAGAGTAATCTATTTCTTATTGCTAATCTGGCAACCTCTGCGTCATAAGGATGTGAGAGGGTTAAGAACAGTAAATAGAGTGCGGGTGGGATGTATAATTTAATAAAAATAATAATAATAGCAGCACAATATGTAAAACATATCGCATACTGTAATTGTATATATAATGTGGACCAATAAGTGTTGAGTAATGACTGACCTTGGCGGCATGATGGGATATTCCCTCCTGACTCGGGCGGTTCTTCTCTGTTGGCTCTTTCTTCCCAGCTCCAGTGTCCGAAACTCCTCCTCATTTTCTGAAACCCACAATACTGTATTTTCAAAAGCTGATATTATATTTAGGCTAAATCTCTAGTTAATTGCAAAATTGTTAGGCTAGGAGTCTGAAAGTTACGCTATAGCCATAGGGTAGTTTGTAGTAGACCTAATGTTAAACTGATAAAAGTAGGCCTGCCTGAGCCTGAGGTGCTTAGGATAATAATACGGTACGGTAATATAAATGGTCTCCCTCACTATCTTTAAGCTTAGCCCAAGATCTATATACACATAGATATATACTGTAGATATATAAATATCTCTCTAGACTCTCTCTCTCTTTATATATATACATATACGGTACTATAAATATACTGTACTATGTATATATACCGGTATATATACTGTGTATATATACATTATATATATATATATATACCGGTATATATAATATATATACCGTATATATATATATATACCGTATATATATATATATATATATATATATATATATATATAAAGAGAGAGAGAGAGAGAGAGAGAGAGAGAATAAAAATGTATTCACTTCCTGTACTTACACCAAATGTTTCTGCAGCTTGAGACTTTTGCCCAATGCCCAGGTAAAAATGTACGGAAAACTAGCATCTGGTCGCTTTAGGAAGTACACTTAGTACAGTATATACCGGTAGTAGTTTTGAATAAGTAAAAACTAAGTACTGTACCGTGGCTACTGGCTAGAGAATGTTTCCAAGGTGGGCTAGTATGGTACCGTACTCTCTGGCCACGGCAGTTAGTTTTGACATATATATTCAAAACTACTATAATAATTCTTAACGCATCCACAGAGCTGTATCCTGTACATTTTTGGATGGGAAACACTCTCTAGCCACGGTAAAATAATCGTGGCTAGAGAATGTTTCCGCGGTGGGCTAGTTGGCTACTCTCTGGCCACTGACCAGGGCAGTTAGCTTTTACATACGATATTTAAAACTACTATGATATATAATTCCTAAAAAGACCAGATAGCTTTATTCCGTGTACGGTATAGCCTAAAGCTATCTCGTCGCGATAGGAATTAGTTTTGAATACCAGTACGTAAATAGTGATAGGAATTAGTTTTGAATACCAGTACGTAAATAGTGATAGGAATTAGTTTTGAATACCAGTACGTAAATAGTGATAGGAATTAGTTTTGAATACCAGTACGTAAATAGTAATGTTTTCATTTACTATTTATCTATTAGCTTCAAACCGGGAATAGGCCTAGGCCTACGTAAAATCTAAAAATTTAATTTTTATTCATAGCCTATCACAAAAACCGGTACAAAAAAAGTAACTAGGCCTATTTTCATTTACTTTTTATCTAGGCTATTTGATTCACATTGTGAACCCGTAAAGACTGACTAGCCTAGGCTATGTAATTTTTGTTTTATTAGGCCTATCTCACAGTATTAGGTGGCTAGAGAGTGTTTCCCAGGTAAAAATGTATGGGATAAAGATAACGTATCTTGTAGAAATATAAATTCTCTAATTTTGAATCAGTAAAATGTTAACTTTTTATGTATTGGATTTTAAGTTTAAATTGGTAACAAGGAAAGAGTAAAATGAGTAAGGATGTAGTATTCGGGCGTACCGCCTACCTTGTTTACACTACTCGGTAGTACTCGGCACGCTCGCAATGATTTTCCCGTTTATTTTGACTAGCTAGCCTAGGCTACTGTGAGATACAATAATAGGCCTAGGTTGAAGGGGCTTTGCCCCCCTCACTCTCCACACAACTTATTGTCATCATCATAGCCTATACAGTATAGGCTATTGCCAGCAGGGAGCAAATAACAGAACAAATAGCCGTCAAAATAGACGGTAACATAGGCCTAGCCGCGAGTGCACGACTGATGTAAACATGACCGTACACCCAGATACTAGGCCTACATCCTTCCCGAAGTTCCCGTAAAATGTAAATAGCCTAAGTAACTAAATTCAGTGCACTTCAAGAGCTAGTCTTACAAGCCAAGCAAATTATTAACCTTGTGTGTTAGCCTTGTTGGTGACTGATGGTTTGGTGTAGGCGGCGGTGATGGTGGGCGTGGTGTGGACCCTGGCACAGCTGGCGGACCATAGTAGTCCTCTCACGCCTAACTCGCCACTACCTCGCACAGATAACAACATTTTAAGTCCATTCCTAGGCATACACGACATTCTGGGATTTTCGTCGGCAAACTCGAAGACAAGCGAGAGGGAAATGCTCAATAATAGACTGATTTAAGCTACTCGATGTGCTTTAAGACTATCAAATACTACATGAATAGTTTCGGCAAAGTTCGGGCATCTATTGTGTTTGCGGCGTTTATACTTATTTGTTTACAGTCAGAACTGTCGGAGTTGCCTTTGATACGGCTCTTCTGCTCAGATTATAATCTGTAGTGGGTTGTGCTCTTCGCAATATTTGTGTTTTGTATGTTTCCCTTGATCTTCGCTCTGGTTCAGTTGTTGTATTCTTTAGTCTTTACCTTGTTGGTTGTTTTGGATTCTGAATTCGGTATAGGCCTACATGCATTTGGTAATGGTTACTTAATTAATAACGTTATTAATACGGCTACCTGTAGTAACATGTATAGAGCAGAAAGGGAGGATCCACAGAATTATGAAAAACATATATAACTTTGTGTAAGAATCCGAGACATAATTATCTTATGTGGCTGCTTCATCTCTCTCTCTCTCTCTCTGAATATTCTGGACTAAAACAACTACAACAACGATATTAACTAAATTAAAATATAAAGTCGACACAGTTCTATTTATAAAAGAATAGTGGAAGAAACGAACTACTGTAAAAAAATCCAGAAGAGGCCTCAAATATATTGAAGGAACCCACAAATCCACAAGCAAATGGGGAGGAACAACAAAATCAAAGCCACAACGGAAAGTGTTGTATGTGTATATTAAGTATATCTTAACATTAATCCTCCATTACAAACCCCAAAGTACTTGAATATATTAATGAAAGCATATGATCCTCCCGGGATTCAAACTCTGGACACAACACCCAGAACATAAGCCCCTAAACCATTACGCCACCAACACCATTTCTCCGTCCTTGACTCGTCTACTCTATATGATACTTAAACCATGTGGCATACACCAATTTGGAAACATATTAGACAGTATCCGTTAATAGGTGAAATAAAACAAATTTAGCATTATTTGGTTATGAACAATTTATTCATAAAATTCATAAATCGTATTATTCAATTACTTACCAATATTTGCGTATAAGCAGATTGTGTGGGCATTGTTTCTGTGTATCAATAAATATAAGGTTTCAGAACGTCTCTTAATAAATCCCTTTCAAGATCTGATGACGCATTTCTTTGCTGTTTTCTGTCAATTTTCATTCAAATTAGGAGTGGTTTATGGAAGTCAGAGGGTTGAGATATTCATTACCGTACCCCTATAAATTAGGAGTGGTTTATGGAAGTCAGAGGGTTGAGATATTCATTACCGTACCCCTATAAATTAGGAGTGGGTTTATGGAAGTCAGAGGGTTGAGATATTCATTACCGTACCCCTATAAATTCCCACAGATCCTTCCAAAACTGCACAAACTCGCCTGATGATAACCAGAATAAACTGTTGAATTGCGTGCTAATCTCCATAAGACTAAACTCCCAGCTTGCGTGGCTTAGGGTGCGGTCTGATGGATTGCTTGCAGACGTATCGCTTGATCTGATTGCAGGCCCTCGTGGTCATCCAGTCCCCCCGGGAGGTCAGGTACACGCACAGGGGGGATCCGGGGGTTGGGAGCGGCTCTGGGTGGGTGGAAAGGGTAGTTACAGTATGTGGTATAGGTAACTCCAGTGAACTTGACAATAATCTTGACCCCTTAACTCCTTATAACTCAAAATGAATGAAAGCAATCGGGCTGAAATTCCTCTCATTTGGGAAGAGTCCACCAGGTAATAGGTGTGGATATTTACAGCCAGTTTGCTCTAGTCCCTTTTGAGTTACAGAGAGGTCAGGGATCAATATTATTGTCAAGTTCGTTGGCGCTAACTATAGTAGTGTAACAATGGTAGTAACATAAATGGTCTTTTTATGGATAACAAATTAAAATCAATAAACTTCTCCTTACATAGACTATATGATAACTTCATCAGAACTGTTAGTTATCAACTTATCACATGATAATAGCGTGATAAACACAGACGGTTAGGAAAGATGACGTTATTCTCAGAACCTACAAAGTACGTCACTAGCACTAGAGGGGCAAAGGTAAAGTTGCCAACAGATAAACCTGGTATATACATACATACAGTACCGGTATATACATACATACACGTTTAAATACCGTTTTGTTCACAGATAATGTGGTTACAGTCTCACATCATAAATGGAGGCTTTCCAGGCGGCCCTGTGAAGGGCCGCCTCTGTTGTCAAGTTCTTTATTTTGAGATCGGACCAAAGTACCTGATCCCATGTCATGAGTATATACAGTATATACAGATCACTGGGTATTCATGTGAATGTTACCATTAGTTTGATATCGCTCCATCCAGTTAGTGAAGGTGATGGGTGACTTGTCCTCCCACCTGCCCTCCATCACCATCTCTCCTCTCTCCACCTCCCACTTCAGACCCACCCACGCCGACCATTCACCACCTGTTCAGAAAACATTAATTAGTCCAGCAAAGTCCATAATAATCATAATAATATATATATACTGTATATGCCGCAGGCCATAGCGCGGCTAAGAGCACTCGCCTGCAAACCGCGAGGTCGAGGGTTCGAGTCTCAGGCCAGCCAGTGTGTTATTTGACAGACGCCAGTGCTGTGGTGAATGGTACGGTCTAGCAATCTGTGGCAACTGTTCACTGAAGTTCTTGATCATCAGGGCACCCACCTTAGCCCAGATATTGAGTAGGGAGTGCATGGTGGTGAAACCTGCATCATCATAATGTATCTACCAATCTACTCAGGCACATTCCCCATTTTTTTTTTTTTTAAGCTGGGGGTGGCCGACTCGAGACAGAGCCCAAACAGGGACCAAAAAAACAAAAAAACAAAAAACAAAAACAAAAATCACACACATTTAGGTCGCGCAGGAGAAGACCCAGAGACCAGGGATCACCAAGGTCACTCCAGCACTTGTATACTATACTGTATAGTGTATAAATTATAATAGCCATGTGTCCGAGCAAGGTTATACACGAAAGCACATAAAGACCAATATTTTTCCAATCACAGCTGTTTTTCATCTGTGTATTCTCAGGAAAGTTTGTTAAGGTTTCCATCTCCACTTTTCACCCCATGTTAGCTTAGTTTTATGATCATGCACAAGGAGTGCAAAGGTATTAATTAGTTATCGTCTATCCCCAAAGAGCTATTTATTTATTTATATATTTTTTTATGAAGCCATACCTTATATTTTATGGTAATTGTATTAATAAGCATTTTTAATTGAATTTAATTTAATATAAGCTAATAATTACACCTCGCTTCAAGCTACACAGACTTTGCAAATATATTGAAAACCTTTGATAAATTATCTCGCGTTCTGTTGGATTCAGAATTTCAGTGCCCTTCTCGCATCAGTATAATGTTGAAGCTATATAAGAAATATATATGCTGTAGCCTACAGTCGTCCTAATAAGTGATGTCTCGGCACCACCAAGTATTGGTATCAGCACTATCAAACATGTTCCTATCTTTACACACCATATTCAACACCTGACAGACATTCACACAGAGAAAACAAAAATTGACAGCGAAGACACGACTTATGTGGCCAACTGTACGTTACTGAGCGGGTACCCAACCCCAAAAGGGGTTGAAATAGGGGAGCTATCCCCCCCCGCCAAAGGCGGCTTTCTAGGGCCATTCCTAGCTGATGCTGAGAGGATTGGGTTCCAGTCATGTGGTGATGGGCTGGTCTATAAGAGTGAGAGCTGAGCAATCTCTGCCATACCCATAGCTTACTCTGACTTTTCCTTTAACTTATATATTTTCTAGATCTCAAGTGACGGCGTCTCTTCCGTAGATTGACCTCTCAATCTACCAAGATTGGAAGCCAAAGCGTCGCATTTTCCCCTTGCCCCTCAACTTTCTCTTCATAATTGCTGAGGGGCACAGGGCCCTGGGTGGGGCTTTGGTTTCCCGGGTGTTTCCGCACCCTCCTCAGCCCCCCCGCCATGGAGTGGCTTCGGTCACCCAGGCTTTATTGTGGTCGGCAGGGAGGGTTCTGTGGGGGCACTCAGTTATGGCCTTGGAATTACTCGGGGCCTTGGGGCTGTTCGGCCAGGCAGCTTGGGGAACAACAACAACAACAACTGTACGTTACTCTACTGGATAGGAACAGAACTTATGTAGCCAACTGTACATTACTTTACTGGATAGGAACATAACTTATGTGGCCAAATGTATAGTGGTGCTAGTAAGTCATGTCTCAGGTGTTATTACGTTTGGCTCCCTCTGTGCGGTATTAATGTCTGTCAGATGTTGAATAGGGTGGGTAAGTGTAGGAACATGTTGGTATATCTCACTCAAAGAGAAGAAATCATGTGTAAATATTGCCGATACCAATTATTGATCACAACATAATTGGTGCCGAAACATGACTTATTTGGTCAACTGTACATTACTGTACTAACCCGTGCCCAGTAGGGATAGCACAAAGTCATTCTCCTCCTGTGAGTGTACTGAGGTAAGATAGAAGCCCCTCCGCTTGCACGACTCTGCGGCTTGTTCATATGTAGCCTCCTCCGGGTCGTAGGGTTCGAACGGCAGCCAGTAACACCAGGGCGGTGGGTACATGTAGCTCCGGGATGACAACACAGACCCCGCGCTCAAGGGCAAGGAGACAGCTGGGGAATAATAGCGGGAGAACATAATTATTATATTTGTAGAAGAAAGATACACATGGAAGGGGCGAAGCGTCTTATATCACCTATTTAATGGGGCAAAGCATCTTACAATAATAGTATAAGTTTGCAACCAGTGTATTCAGCTCGATCATGGTAATTAGGTGCTGGTATTTACATGTGACGTTGGTCTACTGCACCCATGATGTCCGCTCTCTCTCTCTCTCTCTATATATATATATATATATATATATATATATATATATGCAAACTATAATGCTTACCTATTATAAGTAGGAACATCCCAGGATTTCTTGAGATTGCAGTTAGAGGTACGAATTGAAACATTTCGAAATATTGAGCTCATTTTCTATTGGGTGGTATAATGGTTTAGGTGCTTATGTTCTGGGTGTGGTGTCCCGCGTTCGAATCCCGGGAGGACCATATGCTTTCATTAGTTTATTCAAATACATTGGGGTTTGTAGTTGATGATTATTGTTAAGAACGGGGTGTTACTTATAGAGCATAAAAGTACACATAAACATATTTTTCTAGGACGGTCCATAGCATCTTAGTCCAGTCCATTACTACTGTTTAATGTTATTTTTGCCTATACTCAGTTTCTCTTCATCTGACGATAAATTGAATCCTTTAGCAGGTAATGTTTCGATATTTCATGGACAAATATGAAACTACTATATCTCTGCATCATATTAAGACCAAGTATATATAATTAACACAGCATTTCACTACAAAATCTTCAAAGTAAATGAGAAATCTTGATGGGTACTTTTCAATTTACCGCCAGTTGAAAATAAACATGCTATAGTTATGTATGTCCCTAGGAAATACAGGTTACATAGTGTTCTTCTACGGGATCTAGAACATTCTCTCTGTAGGTGGGGAGGGAGGGAAGTCACATCGTTACTTTTCCTGCCAATTTCTTTCGGCAATTCAGATATTGCGTTTTCTTTTGTTTTTCGTTTTCTTTTTTGAGGGAGGTCTAGCGAGGAAGCTATAAAATAAATGAATACATTAATTAATAGACCCAAAACACAGCCACTAGCCCCTTAATAGCAATTGATATCAAACGCTTATCTGACTCGATGTAACCCTTTCAAGATCCGATTACGCAATTATTTTCTGTTTTTATGGCTGTTACTTCTTAGACGATTTGACTTAGATTAGGAAAGGTATATGGAAGTCCGAGGGTTATTTGAGATAGTCTCTACTCTTATAATGCCCACAGATCCTTCCTAAACTGTGTAAACCCGTCTAATGATAGCCAGATTAAAGTGTCAAAGTGCCTCATAATCTTCAAAGCGTTAATTATTGCTGGATAAATCTTCCGTAGACTTATAGATTCAAGCTTTGACCTCTTCTGTACCGGCGACGTCTTTCTTAGTTTATGCTAGCTATATTTAGACGATTTTGTGAAGATTAAGAAAGATCTGTGGTAGTCAAAAGGGATAAGATCTGTGGTTGTCAAAAGGGATAAGATCTGTGGTTGTGAAAAGGGAAGTGAGATAGTTCTGTGGTAGTCAAAAGGGATAAGATCTGTGGTAGTCAAAAGGGATAAGATCTGTGGTTGTCAAAAGGGAAGTGAGATAGTTCTGTGGTTGTCAAAAGGGAAGTGAGATAGTTCGAAGCCTGTTAATTGCTGGAGGCCCTTTTGAAACTGAAGAATATCGTCTGATAGTAGCCAGAATTAAGTTAAAAAGGCGTCACCGGTACAGTTGGCCAAATAAATCGTGTCGCCGCTGTCAATACGTTTTGCTTGCTGTATGCTGTATTAATGTCTGTCAGATGTTGAATAGGGTGTGTAAAACTAGGAACATGGTTGTATATCTCACTCTGAACGATGATTTAAACCTTATAGATAGTGCTGATACCAATTATTGATCGAAATATACTTGGTGCCGCGACATTACTTATTTGGCCGACTGTACGCAAGTGGTTAAGGCCAAGGGTAAATTGATTCACGCGGGCAACTGTATGAGCGGCGTGGTAGGTGTGACGTGTACGGTGGTTGGTGGGTGACTGATGCTGAGGGCTGGGTTATTATGGGTGCTTGTTAGTAGGATCAGCTGGTGCATGAGGAGAGTGAGAGTGAGTTACAAGGAATAGTTAGTATCTCGGAGACCTTGCGGCTCATTCCGGGGAGATACTCCCAGTGAAAGGAGAGATACTGTTTAGTGCACTACACTCATTACAGAGTGTGCAAAATCGTTCCATGTCATCTCAACCAGTAGACCATTTCAACCAGTAGCTCTCAACCAGTGCCAAATTAACCCAGACCAACCAAACCAGTGCCAAAATATAGTACTAACCTAACCTAACCTAACCTAACCGTATTGGTTGATTTGGTACTGGTTGAGAGCTACGTATGGTTGAAATGGTCTACTGGTTGAGTTGACCGGTCACCGTGCAAAATACTATCTACTTCTTGAACTGCTCTACTGAAGAACTGTTTACACCTTCTGAGGGCAGTTTGTTCCAGGTAGAACAGATCTTATATGTTGATTTTTGTTTTCTCAACAAATACTAATGCTGAACCTTTTCGATTTTAATTTCCAGCCATGGTTGCGTGTTGTATTCGTATTGAGGCTAAACATTTTGCTATAATCCACATTGTCAAACTCATTAAGTATTTTAAAAACTTAAATGAGCTGACCTCGTAGTCTGCATGTCTCTAACGGAGAGAGATCAAGAGCTCTCAACCGGTCCTCATAGCTCAGTCTTTTAAGCGATTGAATAAGCTTTGTAGCTCTATCTTGTACTCTTTCTAGTCGCTCTATATCTTTCCTGAGTGCTGGAGACCAGAATTGAACAGCATACTCCAGGAGAGGCCGTATCAGAGCGTTGTAAAGTGTGAGGACTATTTCCTTACTAATCAGGAATTTTCAAGTCAGAAACTTCCAGAAGCATTCCCAATAGTGAATAGCCTGACTTGGGGTTTGCTTGGCCGATATGCATGAGAGAGAGAGAGAGAGAGATAGATAGTAAAACAACAAAAGGATATTGGACTTTGGTACACACATATTGCTGTGTTAAGGGGAGATGGGTCTTTTTTCTGGTCCCCTTTCTCCCTCGTGTTTAGCCCCATTAATTTTGAGATTTTAAGACGTTCGGCCCATTAGTTTGGCGACTTTAACACCTTTAGCTCCATTTCGTTGTCAATTTTAAGACCAATCGTGCCATTTAGGAGTCGATGTTTTTCCTGGCGAGCGATACCGAGCCTGTAATTATATGAGGGCCGGGAAATTTTTCTCCCGAAATATGTATAAATTTATCTGCAGGAGAGGTCTAGGGGGTAATTTTTGTTTTTGTATTTAATTTATCTTGAAAGGGGGTCCATTTGGGTGTTTTTTTAAAGCTTGATGAAGGTCTAGCGAGGAAACTCAAAAATAAAATTAATACGTAAATATATAGACCAAAAAACAAACACTACCCCCTTAAGTCCTGACCACATCGCTTGAATCGTAAGGTCTGTGTGAAGAGCATATCCACGTAAATTCTTGTAATCTATTGGGGAGATTGTAGACACCATTCGAACAGGGTAATATCCAGGGAAAGCCTCATTGGCATGTGGTAAGGATTTGCTGGAACTCCTGTTTCATATGTCTGGCTACCCTCATTGTTTCTGTTTGTGTCTCGCCTACACAGAGAGTAATCAAGCTAACTCTCACAAACACCTCCTCCTCTTATCCATGTCACTAAACTAAACAAGCACAACACTCTTCTTTCTAATAATGTACACCAAAAAAAACAAAAAAACACAAAATGTTGAATTTGGCTCTCTCTCTCTCTCTCTCTCTCTCTCTCTCTCTCTCTCTCTCTCTCTTAACATTGGGGGAGACACTTGCTACAAGCAGTTTTGCCTTTTGTCTCTTTCATACGCATTACAAAAATACAAACAACAAATCTTGCCATACATACCCCCTACACTACCCCCTCCACCGTCTCCCATTCAAGGCCCTCTTTTTACCACTTAATATCGTCCCCACCTTCCGGCCTGTAGATTTGGCAGTTCTATAGACATATGGTGGCACCTTATTATCATTCCCCCCTTCTCCCTCCTGTTTAGCCCCATTAGTTCCCAGATTTTTTAGACGTTTGGCCCATTAGTTTGGCGATTTTAACACCTTTCCCCCAATTTCCTTGTCATTTTTTAGACCTCGTGTCATTTAGGTGCCAATTTTTCCTGGCGAGCGAAAGCGAGCCTGTAATTTTAAGAGGAACCGGCCTTTGGCCGGGACATTTTCCTACCAAAAAATGTACAAATTTATCTTGAAGGGAGGTCTAGGGGATGTTTTTTCTAAGCTTGATGGAGGTCTAGGATGGAAACTGAAAAACAAAATAGAAAACAAATAAACATATAAGCAAATATATATGCCCACCCTGGATCTGTTGTTGCTTGATTTCCTTACTACCTAGCGTCCCCACCTTGCGGCCTGTAGATTTGACATATGGTTGTACCTTATTATCATTCAGTTACTGTTCACTCACCTACCCATATTATTGTGTATTTTAACTTCCGTTGTATCCTTTATACTTGTTCTTTTCTATGTGCATGCAGGAGACAAAAGGCAGGTTGCCTGTAGTGAGTGTCTCCCCAAAGCCAAGAAGATATTTGCTAATGATCCCCCCCTTCCCTCTCTCTCTCTCTCTCTCTCTTTCCTTTTCTTATTTTTCTTGTTCTGTTTTGTTTTTCTTTTTCGTCTTTTTATTTTCGTTTTACTTTTCTTCTGTATTATATAATCACACACACACACACATACCCCCCCCCCCACACACCCACACCATATGAACCCACACACCCACCCACCCACTCACTCACTCACACCCACCCACCCACTCACTCACACCCACCCACCCACTCACTCACTCACACCCACCCACCCACTCACTCACACACCCCCCACTCACACATACCCCCCCCCCACACACACACACATACACCCACACCAACACACACACACACACCCACATACACCCCCACACATACACACACACATACACTCCCACACATACACACACACATACTGTTTATGAACCCACCACTCCCAGCCTCTCCATTCATGATCTGTACCTCTATATACAGTACCTACTTAAGCCGGTATCACACGAGAACATTTATAGTCAACATTCGATGATGAACATTTTCCTGGCAACATTTCTGGAATATGTTGCACTGGTATCGGAAACTAGACTGATGGTAGATGAATTTAGGCATAAGAAATATTTTAAATGTTGACCTCATAAGCTGCCAGACCAGTGTTGAGGATAAATGTTGAGGGAAAAAGCGCTCGTGTGATACTGGCTTTACCTCCCTCCCATACCCTCTTATCTCCTCATTGACAACTCGGCCATTCAAAGCTCCCATCATTTTGACTTACTGAATGTATGGTTGCCTGGATGAGTTCGTACTCACTCTGCAATTGACCACTTGCGAGTTAAGGCTATAAGGAAGTTGGAGCTGTAGACATCGATATTTAACAGAGTAGCCAGCTATAACACGGTTTTAGTACTTTTATTAATACATAAAACCAAATTCAACAACATACTATTTATCCATCAGAAACCTACATAATTACTGTATTTGTGTTTAATATCGATGTTTACAGACCCAACTTCCTTATAAGCCTGAAACTCGCACGTGAACAAATTATAGTATGGTTGAATAGGCGCATTCACAAACATCAATAGGTGGCGTGAGGGAGGAAGAGTTGTCCAAGATTGTGAGATGAGACAGCGAGACAGTGGCCTGAAACAATTTCAAGACTTGTCATGCCATTTAATTGTTGATTTTTCCTGGCGAGCGATTACGAGCAAGTATCTATTGAATTTTGTTTTGACAGCTAGCTATATTTGTAAATTTTGTCAGTAAAAAAATGTCCACGGCGAAGACGGATGTCGCCAAAGAACGATTTGTGGGGCAGAGAGAGAGAGAGAGAGACTCATAATTCACATGATGTAACTGGTATATGACAGGGAGGGAGGGAGGGGGTGGGGGGTAGATGCTTGGACGTCTGCACCTGTAACTTCACTAACCTTACTCCCCCCCTCTCTCTCTCTCTCTCTCTCTCTCTCTCTCTCTCTCTCTCTCTCTCTCTCTCTCTCTCATATATATATATACCGTGTGTATATATATATATATATATATATATATATATATATATATATATATATATATATATATATATATGTATGTATGTATAATACACAAGCACAGAGCCCGAACAGGGACAAAAAAGAAAAAAACAGAAAAAACAAAAATTAAACCTCACACACATTTAACCCTTAACTGGCGGCGCGCAACATATGTCGAGTGAAATAAATTTGGACTATGTGGCGGTGCACGACATCTGTCGACGCCATTTTCAGCACGTAATGTTGCTGAGAGAGAGAGCTGAGCGGTGGGACGAGCGTAGCAACCCTATGACCGCTCCCCACCACCGCGGTGGACATACTGAACTGTATTCTACTTTCCTCCCGCCTTTCTGACTCGCTACACAGGGAATTATGTAAGGAAATTACCTTATTTCAGGGTTTTTGCACTCTTGTTGCACGATCGTTGCAAGAGAACCAGTGGTCGTACAAGGATGGTTCGGGTGTCATTGGAAAGCTCTGTTTACGCCCTTTCAGGGATAGATACTTGTTTTACACTCTGGGTCTTATTTAGGCATGAAAATGATCACGTAAACAACCCTATTTAGGGTTAAAAAAAAACTGCAGTGCGGTACGGTCAAATAGACCGCCTAGGCCGCCAATAAGGTGTTAAGTCGCCCAGGAAGAAGGCTCATGAGACCCAGGCCCATTTTGGGTCTCCAGCAAAAGATTCCCAGGTCCCAGACCTCCCGGAGATGTTCTGGTCTCGGCAGGCAGACACGCAGCGAAGCTTTTCCATCACAATGTACGCCCACCTCACATCCAGGCTTGACCCTTCATATACACCAGCTCCCCGGGCCAGGCGCCTGACTGACTATTATCTAGTCCAACTGGCACCCGACCCCCTCTCTCAACAACCGCGTTATCACTCCTCTATTCACAAGCGTTCTCCATTCATTCCTATTTATTACCACTTCTCTTGCCTGTTCTACAGTCATCTTTCTATCTTAAAACCCTTGTACTACACAATCTCTCCATCTCAATGGAGGTCTTCCTACCCCTCTAGCTCCCTTTGTATCGGACTCACATATTCTCTTTGTCAGCCTTTCATCTTCCATTCGTTCAACATGACCATACCAGCTCAGCACCCTTCTGTCCACTTTGGCCGACAAATGTTCCTGCTGTCCCACTCTCCTACGTATCTCTTCATTCCTCAATCTGTCTCTACGAGTCCCTCCACATATACATCTCAAGCAGCTCATCTCCATCACATCCAACTTTCTTCTCTTTTTTGCCTTCAGAGCCCATGTCTCAGCCCCCTACATCACTGTTGTTATAACTATCCCTTGAATCCTTAAGACATTGCATACATTATATTTATACATACATAATTATACTGTATATATATTTTTGTTCATATATTTCCAGCCGGCCTCGAACCTCCGACATTCAGAACATGTGTCCAAGCTTTTAATCCACTACACCGCGGCGTGATAAAGGAATCTTGTTAAAATCCCTGTATGGTATCCTGGAATATGGATCCTGCGACTTGTGCATGAATTGAAATACATTCTCCAAGTAAGATTTCCCTTCTCCATCTCCCCATAATGATCTTTTGTGAATAGTATAGAAGTGCCAATTATCTGTAAACTATCCCAATAGAGACAATTCTGGGTTCGAAATGTGTTTTTGTAATAATATTGCTAAAATAAAAAAATAAAAAATCCCAAAATATTTATTTCGTTCTTTGCATCTCAATTGTCAAAGTTGTCATTATTGTTGTTGGAGGTATTGTAAAAAAAAATAATAATCCACATATGTATTTATTTTTGTGTGTGCTTTACAAAAAAATACATAGAAATACATAGATACACTGGCCACACAGAACTTACAATCCCGGCGAGGTGGTTAGGACTTAATTCTAGCAGAGATAGGAAACCCGATAGTAGGAGAAAGTGAAAGGAAAGGATAGCAGAGAAGAAGGCTTAAAGGTAAGTTAATGGCTCTCTCCCCACCCTCCGTTAAATATATATTTGTACTGCAAACCCTCATGTGGTTCCCGTGTAGATAATGATGTAATTAACCATATTAAACACCCCTCAAGTGTTTTTCATATTCTGGTTACCATTAGGTAATTTGGTTTAGCTTATGATCTACCTTTCTCTCTCTCTCTCTCTCTCTCTCTCTCTCCTACCCCCGTACCCCTGTTTGGTACTGGTATAGGTCCCCTGCACTCACTCCCATAAGGCACCGCGCCCGGCTGCCTCGATGATGCTGTGAAGAATTTTTGGACGGTACCTCTTCCACATATCCCCTGTCATTCCTACACTGTTGCCAAATATGCCCACACACACAATTACTGCATAGCCTAACACCATATGAAATCTCATGACGATCTGGCAACAACAGAATTTTCCAGGGAATGTTTTGAGCCTGTGTCTTTCAAACCGCCCTCAGTATAACGCCGCCATGGAGTAATGGGGTAGTTTGGCCTGGGCTGCTTACTACTCCATGGCGTCATAAGGAGCTGGAAGGGGTTAAATAAATAATCATACCATTCCTGCATCCACTCACACTGTGCTGGGCTCTCACTGGGAGTACAGTCGGCCTAATAAGTGATGTCTCGGCACCTATTATGTTTTGATCAGTAATTGGTATTAGCAATATTTACACATGATTTCTTCTTTTTGAGTGAGATATAGTAACATGTTCCTACACTAACCCACTCTATTCAACATCTGACAGACATTAATACAGCCCAGAGGGAGCCAAATGCAATGACAGCTGAGACATGACTTATTAGCGCCACCGTACAAGGCGTCACAAGGTGTGCTTTATATGGACTACCATATACCATATGTGTTGATGCTTCTGAGTAGGTCTGGATACTTGCGGCCCTCACCTGAGTGCCCTCAATAACCACTAAGAACCAAGAACTTGTGACATGGAGCCAAGTTATTGGAACACTCCAAAACACCACAGAGACTAGTAATTTTGATCAACTGACCACATCCAGGAAGCGGGTGTGTAACAGGATGGGCGATAGTCTTTGAAAGATCTTGAATCATCCCGAGTGGCGGCCCACAACGTCATGCATCATAGTGTTAACATACAGTGAACAGTTTATACAAGAGACCACAAATCTCTTCCTCCAACACTAAGGTAACTGTTGGGCGAGGTATTTTTTGTCTGTTCAAAACCGTTTAAACATCTATTAATATTTGTCTACGAAAAACTGCAAGTGCCTAAGATTACTGTCGGAGCAGTAGTGTCCAGTAGACCAGGTTGAAGACTAAGGCAATGAAAGGCATCACCAAGGTCCTCACTGTAACCAACATCCTCTCTGCTCTACCCATAAACCTTCTGCCACAACCACTGCCCACTGGAACAAAGAAAGTGAAGGAGGTTAGTTGGATCTGCCTCAGGGTTTGGACAGAGAAAAGGTACAAGAGGTAATCTGTAATATGAAATATTGTAGTAGTACTGAAAGTGGTTTAGTTTAGGTTGATTGTTGTTTGTTGCAGACAAAAGGCATTAATATGTGAGTGTATACCCAGCCCACAAACTCGATTGGTCATGGAAAATATTAGAACGTCTGCTATACTGCAGGAGGACCTTCCCCGAGCCAGAGTGCCGTACATTCTAACTACCCTATCAGAAAGATACCCACCTTTTCCTAGCATCCCTTTCTTCCCCCGTGGTATCTGTCCCACCGTCACCACCTTCACCTCCATCTCCCACGCCTGCAGGTACTCCGTCAGCACGTGTGTTAGTGTCACGAAGAACAGGAAGAAGATGCAGGCAAAGAACCACACATCGATCATCTTGACATAGGCGGTGACGGGGAGGGAGTCCGAGGTGTTGCTGAAGAGCGTGTACAACACCAGTAGAGTTGTCAAGCTGACTGCCAGACGAACCTGACGACAACAAATACCGAGACTTAAAGAGCCGTATAATTACTAGAAATTGTGATATACTGTATTGTGCATATCCTAGGTGTTTGAGTTTTATCGACATAGGCAGTCGTAGCTCTGTCGCTAGTTCAAAAGGGGCCACCAGGGGTCTCTAGTGAAACCTTGGTAGGGAGAATTGCAAGACAACTGCATTGGCACTTAGTGCTGGGTATTCAAATGTTTCATTTTTGGCACAGAACATTTTTCTGAGTGACTGTACTTACGTCAATCCTGGGCAAGGTGATGTAGAGGGAGGAGTAGCCCACACAGAGTAACATGGTGGTGGGTAGGTACACCACCAACACTATCACCGTCCACCGCCGCCATAACTCAAACTCAACCTGACACAGAGACCAGTCATTAAATAAACTCTCTAACTAACTCTATCTGCTGCCAGACAGAAAAGTGCTCAAATTTATCTCGAAAGGGGGTCTTGTGGGTATTTTGTAAAGCTTGATGGAGGTCTATGGAGGAAACTAAAACATAAATAAATAAGTAAATAAACAAATAAATAAACACCTCGTCAATCTCATCATAAGTAATTCTCACCCAAAATAAAGAATATGTTGTCTCTTTGGTGCCTCCGTCCCCCACTGTGACCGTACACCGGGTCACTTGGAACACCGGCAGTAGCTTCTCCTCCAGGGGTACTCCACTTAGCAGGCACATTATAGTTTGGACATTTTAAGACATTCGCACCATTAGTTTGTCAATTTTAAGACCCTTTTGTGCCATTTAGATGTCAATTTGTACCTGGGAAGCAATTGCGAACCTGCAATCTCCCCTTAAAAGTCCGTCATTCTCACCCTAAGTAAAGAATATCTGGTCTCATTGGTCCCCCCGTCCTTCACCGTCACCGTACACTGGGTTACTTGGAACACTGGTAGTAGCTCCTCCTCCAGGTACTTCACTTCCGTCAGCTCGGTTCTGAAAGTGGCTAGTTCCTGCCGTGCCGAGGACAACTGCAGCAGCAAGAAACAGTCCTGACGGTCGAACGGGTAGTAGAACACCTCGAACTTACATACGAAGCTCCCACTGTGAACGAAAGGAAATAGATCAGTTATACCCTTCCACTGAAAATGGAAGGAAATAGATCAGTTATACCCCTCCACAGAAAACGGAAGGAAATATATCATATTTGGCATTTTGCACTGGTATCGGAAACTAGAGTGTATATAGAATAATTTAAGTAACATAATTATTTTTAAAGTTTACCTCACAAGCTGGCAGACCAGTGTTGAGGGGAAAATCGCTCGTGTGTTACCGGCTTCATTTCTAGTGTATTTCTAGCTTTATTTGTTACTTTACCTGACATGCATTTTCTGCACCAAGGTGGCTGCATCTCCGCTGTAGGCCGTGTCTGTGGAATAAATAATACACAATGCATTCTTAACATAAACTAACGCCTTCATAGTATGCCAAACAGTTTAAATTTAAATGTTCATCTTAACACTAGCTCGTTCGAAGTCTTGTTTATCTCTAAGTTGTTATAAATGTTTTGATTATTTTATTTTCTATATTTTTAGTTTGCCCCTAAACTAAATACAACGTCTTGTAATCGCCAAACTTATGAGGCGAAACATCTTAAATAGACGATTTTACCCTGATTTGAAATGACCTCTAGGAATCGAAGGTGTAGTATATGTCTTAATTAACCCTCAGATTCCCACAACCTGAATTATATTGTCTACTGATAGCCAGAATAAATGGAAGGACTGAGAAAAATGTAAGTTACCCATTTTTGCGTCGTTGTAGTCCGGTGCGAGCGGTGTTCCGAACTTCCTGACGCTTATGTCTTTGTCTATGTTGTTGACGTTCCCCTGGTATACATTGGGGAAGCTGATTTTTGGCGTCCAGATCTGCTGCACATCCGTGGTGCTCAGTTTGTTCCACTCGAGCGTGTCGCCGAGGTTGAGGAAGGTGAGGCGCGGGTCCTGCCAGCGGATCTCCAAAATGAGCTCCACGTTGATGGCCCGCTGGACGTCGCTGATGTCCACCACCCGGAGCACCGTCACAGTGGATGACAGCAGGATAGGGAAGCTGCCGGATTTGTTGGTTGGTGGCTGAGATGGACGGTATCCAGCAGGCAACACCAACATATTGCAATTGTCCTCATCTGAATAGTCCGGACAGTCGTTCTCACCGTTGCATCGCTTCTCCCGTGGAACACAGTCTCCATTGGAACAGGTGTACTGTGAACTGTTACAAACAGAAATGCTGAATTCTATTTCAGATTTGCCTGGCGTGCTACAAATTGGTTTATTAAGAACCCATGTTTTTCGGCCAATAGGGTATGAATTTTCATAAGGAAGTTCCAGTGTGGCTATTGTGCTATTAACCGTAGTGTCGACCATCAGCCACATTCCCCCGCTGCTTTTATAGATCATGTAGCCATAGTATCCATGAAGGTATGGCTTTCCTTCTCTGTATCCCAAGGTTTCGTAGAAAGTCTGCGCCTCGTTTTCGGAGCAGAGTCCACGCAGCCGTAGTGGAAGCGTGTGCAGGACCTGGCAGGGGACGCACGCCGGCCACTGTATCTGACATGACGTGTCCACCCACTTCCCATTCAAGAGGAACATCAGCAAGCAGTTCTCACCATCTCCTCCATTGGGTTCGTTCAACTCAAAAGGAGGTTCAACTACTTCATTGTTAACAAATGTCCGCCAAACATTTTCTTCAGCCTTGTCCGTTGCTCCGATCCACAAATGATAGTTAGACATACACTTGGCAGCAAACTGTTGTGACTCTTTGTATAGCACATCATTCTCAGCAAGGGAGGTTGGACTAAACACCTCATAGCCTATTCTCTTACAGGCGTGTCGGGACTCAAAGAGGTTCCTAGGTTCTGGTAAAATGACAAATTCTGCTGGATGTTTACAAAGGTTTCCTTGATCCATATCGTCAACAGTAGCGCCACGCAACTGCACGCTTTCTCTCTCCGAAGAAAATATTTCTCCATTGTCTGCTCCCTGACAGGTGGCTTGCTGCTGTACCTCCTCCTCACTCAGTTTTCTGTTGTATATATTTATGAGGGCCATCTTACCGCGGAATATCTGGCTCGTGTGAAAGCCTCCGTTTAAACTGTCCTGCTCCTGGCCCACGGTGATGAAGCCTCGGATGGGCAGTGGTACCTTGGGTGTAGAGATGGGTCCCTGCGCCCGCTCCTGCCCGCCCACATACGCGCTATACTCCCCCTGGTGGAAAATGTGGCAGTAATGGCTCCACTCTTGTAGACCGAGGGGGCTAGTGAAGTCCTGGAAGCCACGCTGCCTCACTCCGTTGTAGTAGAATCCGTGCTGGCCCCCTCGACGATCTGGAAGAAAAATATATCTTGGTTATATTCTGTTTAAGAAGGATATAGGGTGTATGAGGGTTGACTGATACCTAGAGATCCGTCCTAAACTGCATAAAATATATCTTGGTTATATTCTGTTTAAGAAGGATATAGGGTGTATGAGGGTTGATTGATACCTAGAGATCCGTCCTAAACTGCATAAAATCGTCTAAAATAGCCAGAATAAAAACAAATGTGTCATCCTTCACTGCAATGGTTAGTGCTGCAGAAAGCCGATCGGACGGAAACTTCTATTGTAGGTGCCGTTGTAAAGGCTTGTCCCTCAATACCTTCACCTGACCTATTGTCCCTATTGGAGTGACTGAACTGTGACATGATTTTAATAACAGGGTACATTGCTATTTATGATAAATAATACAAATACTAATGTGAAGTATATGTTTCTTATTCAACAATTAATTAGCAAGAAATCAATGCTAAAGAATGCAACATTTTATTATAGGTGTAAAAAAGAGATATACAGGACTGTGGATAATATTGTGTGTACTAACAGAGGTAGAGAACGTCGTTGTTACTGTCAGAGGTGGCCAGGGAGAGGTAGGACTCGTAGCTGGTTAATGTGATGGGTAGGGCCCAGAAACACACTGTGAAAGTAGACAACTCAGAACCCGGACCCTGCAACAACAAAAATCAATATATAAATATGTAAGTATATACATATTTATAAACTCTCTAGCTGTGGTACCCGGTGCTGCCCGAGGGGAAAATCGAAGTATGGGCTCTTCATCTCTGCTTAAAACCTACTCTGGCACCCCCTTAGTATGCATGTCAAGTATGGGCTCTTCATCTCCGCTTAAAACCTACTATGGCACCCCCTTAGTATGCATGTCAAGTATGGGCTCTCCATCTCCGCTTAAAACCTACTCTGGCACCCCCTTAGTATGCATGTCAAGTATGGGCTCTCCATCTCCACTTAAAACCTACTCTGGCTCCCCCTTAGTATGCATGTCAAGTATGGGCTCTCCATCTTGAAAACTGAAGGAGATGGGGGCTCTGCCCCCCAGTTTGATGGAGGTCTAGGGAGGAAACTAGATTAAATATTGAATACATGATCAAAAAGTGAACCATCCCCCTTAAACTGCATAACATCGTCTAAATATCTATATATCTATGTATCTATCTATATACTCTGGAACATACCCGACTCGAGACAGAGCCATATCTAGAACTAAATATAACCTGAGTGACCTACCTGTGGGATCCTGGCCGAGAGGTTGTAGCTGACCATAACATCATCCCGAGGAGCAGCCCATATATCTGTCTGTAGTCCAAACACCTTAACTCCTATCACTGTATCCACACCACCATAACCTGTTAGTAGGATACACCAAAAGGGACTAAAAAAGGACTGGAGCAAATGGGTTGTAAATATCAAAATCTATTCCAAGAAACACCCCCTTCTCCCTCATGTGCATGGACTTAACCGATGTCAGTGTCAGCAGGGTGTTACTGGACCCCCTTTTCCCTCATGCTTGGCCCCGTTACTTTTGATAATTTTAGTTATTCGCCCCATTAGTTTTGCCATTTGAAGACCTTTCGTCTCACTTATTTGTCCATTTTAGGACCTCTCGTGCCATTTACGTGTCGATTTTTTCCTGGCGTGCGATAGCAAGCCTGTAATTTAGGAGAACTCGGCCTCTGGCCAGAGTACTTTTCTATCGGAAATGCACAAATTTAACTCGAAAAGGAGGTATTGAGGTAATTTCTTAAAGCTTGATTGAGGTGTAAGAAAGAAACTAAACATGAAGGAATAGATTAATAAATAAACAAAGAAGTAAATTAATAATATAGTTCCCCTTAAGTGATTTGTTTAGTCCTCACCATAAATCAGTGTTAAAAGTAGCAGGAGATGGTTGGAGACCCTCATGTTCCTGTCTCCTCTGTCTCTTCTGTCTCTCTGGGGGGTCTGTCTCTTCTGTCTCCTTGTTCCTCTGTCTCTCTGTTTCCTCTGTCTCTTTTCTCTGCTGTCTCTTTCTTTCTCTGTCTCTGCTATCTCTTCTGTCTCTCTGGCGGGGTCTGTGGGAGAGTGGCAGGATTTAGTTTATCCCTTTCTGTATTCGGGAAACTATTATATGATTTTATTCAGCTTAGGAAGGACGTCTACCGATGAAAAGCTGCAGACTGTACATCAATTTGTCCTCGTATCCTTTCATATGTCCTTCCTAAGCTGCATAAAATCGTCTACATTTAGAAAATATTAATGGATCTCGCCGGTACAGTATGGGTTAATGGGGATAATTTGGACACTAAGTTTAAAATACATGAAGAAGTATGAAAGAGGCAGTGTAATATGTAGTGTGGATTGTGTTTGCTCTCTCTCTCTCTCTCTCTCTCTCTCTCTCTCTCTCTCTCTCTCTGTATGTGTGTTTATAGTATATGTGTGTATGTGTGTGTATATATATGTATGTATGATTGTATATATGTGTATTCTGAATATATAAAGACGTTTCAATGCAGGTACTGACTGGGAAATAATAATTATTATGTCTTGTATTTATACACTTGTATTACTTATACATGCAGTGTATATATACATTATTCATGTAACTTATAAATATTCGTGTATTCTCTCTCTGTGTTCCTCCCTCATAAAGATCAATGGATAGATAGTTACGTACGCATTCTATCTATTCATCTATCTCTCTATCTATCTATCTATCTCTATCTATATATATATATATATATATAGTATATACAGAGTGGTCGCGAAACATTTCCCCATAGGGAATTCCTGTGTATTTTACATATTCTATTTTTAATAATTTCACTCCAACACCAAACACCTCCCAAAACTATTAATGAAAGCAAGCAGGTGATCCAGCGGGATTCGAACCTGGGTTACCATATACAGATGCAGATCAAATATATTGGTGTTGGAGTTAAATTACTAAACATTAAATATACTGTACTGTATAATTAATACATAGGAATTACCTATGGGGAATGGATAAATAGACCAAAAAACAACACCCATCCCCCTTTAAGTGGCTGTTGACCCCTAGGCAACGGTACCTCTGCAATATTCAAGAGATGCACTTAGTCATTTGTTCACTTTGTTTTATAATCAGCACTGTCACCTTAAAAGAAGAGGTATGATAATTTATAGTACATTAGTTTGTCCTTTAGTCTGTTTCTTGGTATTATTGATTCTGATAATGGGCTGTACTCTTCTTCTCTGTCTGTGTGTGTGTGTTACTCAGTTACTCAGTTACTCAGTTACGTGTTCGTCAAGGGGAATCCACGCAATGCGAGCTAAGCTCATTATTATCGCGCCTCCTTAACTGGGAATGTATTGCGTGAAATGCATGTTAAGTGTTTATGTATCGTTGGAATGGCTGTGGATGTGTGTGTAGTCTGTATTTTAGCCAATTGGCGACATCTGGAAACGAAGGCTTAGGGTTAATCTGTACGGTACCATTCTCACTACGGTACCAGTCTCACCCGAAGGCTTAGGTTGACCAGTAGCTTAGGTTGACCAGTACGATACCCATCTCACCTTGTAACCAATCACCAACCCCAGATGGGACGTCACAACTTC
>CM064561.1:18675594-18698094 GCA_032716605.1 Paralithodes platypus | reverse complement strand
TATTTGTTTTTTAAATTTGATGGAGGTCTAGGGAGGAAACTAGAAAAAGAATGAATACATGCAAAAATCGCCCAATAAGTGAACCATCCCCCCTTAAAACAACAACATATTTCGCTACCTGAAAAGAGTGGCCGCTGTTAATTTTATTGATGGAGTGAGGTTTTCTCGTGACTAGCATCTTAACATTTGGCAACTGACAGACAGACAGATAGATAGATAGATAGACAAACAGACAGACAGATAGATAGATATATAGACAAACAGACAGACAGACAGACAGACAGACAGACAGACAGAGGAGTTACAAAAAGGACAATATTATCATCTGCCCCAATTCAGGTACCTCGATAATTATGTCCTAAATACAATCTTTATGACCCATATATCATTCCTATAATACTGTATATCATTACCATCGGAAATTAAAAATATTTCATTAGACTTAGTGGGTTAAATAAGGGTGGAACCAAGAGAGGCGGCCATATTTAATCAGTGGAGACCTATATATACAGTATATATATATATATATATATATATATATGTGTGTACTGTATATTCTTTTCTTTGTTTTTCCCTTTTCTTTTCATTTTCCATAGTGTTTGTTTTTTTGTTTTTTTTTTCAACCTCTATATCAATGCTAAGACCAGCGGAGGTCTGGGGGCGGCATCCCCCAGCTTAGATTAGGTGGCTAGGTTAGATTAATGACATAATATGTTTTTTGTGTGGCATATCCTAACATTGTTGGATAATGGGTAAATACTAATTTTCGATGGTAATGCCATATATAGGAGTGATGTATGGGTCATAAAGTTTTTATAAATGACTTAAGTATCGTGGTACCTGAATTGGAGACGATATGATAACCTTCACCAACAAAAGTGGTAGGGGAGGTTTCTAGTTTGTTTCCTACTCCTCCAGCAATCTTAAAATTTCACCCCCTTGACCCCCTTTCAAGATAAATTTGTAAAAAAATTCGGTAGAAAAATGTCCTGGCCGAACGCCGATTACTCTTAAATTACAGGCTCGCTATCGCTCGCCAGGATAAAATCGACACCTAAATGGCACGAAAGGTCTTAAAATTGACAGAATGGGGTGGAAATTCTTAAAAATCACCAAACTAATGGGGCAAACGTCTTAAAATCTCAAACGCAATGGGGCTAGACATAAGGAAGAAAGGGGTCAAGAAAAAAGTCCCTCAAGTGGAAATCTCCCCTTAACTCGTATTATAGTGGTGTTACCTTGGTAGCAAAGTGTGGTAGCTGTGTGTGGTGGTAGTAGTTATGATGGTAGCGATGGTTGTGGTAGTAGCAGTAGTGGTGGTAGTGATGTAGTATGGTAGTAGTAGTGGTGGTAGTAGTTATGATGGTAGCGATGGTTGTGGTAGTAGCAGTATTGGTGGTAGTGATGTAGTATGGTAGTAGTAGTGGTGGTAGTAGTGTGTGGTGGCAGTAGTTATGATGGTAGCGATGGTTGTGGTAGTAGCAGTTGTGGTGGTAGTGATGTAGTATGGTAGTAGTAGTGGTGGTGGTAACGTCGGTAGTAATGTATAGTAGTAGTAGTAGTAGTAGCGTTGGTAGTAATGTAATGTAGTAGTAGTAGTAGTAGTAGTAGTATCGTCGGTGGTAGAAGAGGCGGTGGTGGTGTGGTAGTGGTTTGGGTGACTGACTGACTGCCCCCTCTCGCTCGACGAATGTATCACTGGTGGTAACAAGGAGAGAGAGAGGGGGAGGAGGGGGCTGTGGAGGTGGTTAGAGGGCTGGAAGGGGGCTGGGAGAACACAGAGGGGTCTAGAGGGGAGGGAAGGGGGTTGGGAGGGTGTTAGTGGTGGAGGGAGGGGTAATGAGAAAGAGAGAAGGAGGAGGGGGCTGTGGAGGGTATTAGAGGGTTGAAAGGGGACTAGAAGAACACTGGGAGGGGTCTAGAGGGGAGGGAAGGGGGTTGGGAGGGTGTTAGTGGTGGAGGGAGGGGTAATGAGAAAGAGAGAGAGAGAAGGAGGAGGGGGCTGTGGAGGGTATTAGAGGGTTGAAAGGGGACTAGAAGAACACTGGGAGGGGTCTAGAGGGGAGGGAAGGGGTTAGGAGGGAGTTACAGTAGAGGGAGCAGGATTATAAGGTAGGGGAGTTGCTGGGAGGGTGTTTGTAGGAACTGAAGGTATCTAAGAAGGGGTTAAGAGAATGGGAGGGGCTAGAGTGGAGGGAAGGGTGTTAGAGTGGAGGGAAGGGGGCTAAAAAGTAGGGGACATAATTAGAAAGAAAGGTAAGGGCTGGTAGGGTGGCATAAAAAGTACACCAAGAACCAGTACTTCAAGTACTTCAGTACAGTACAGTCGTACTAATAAGTGATGTCCCGGCACCAAGTATGTTTTGATCAATAATTGGTATCAGCAATACCTAAACTTCATTTCTTCATATCGAGTGAAGTATACAAACATGTTCCTATATTTACCCACCCTATTCAAACACTGACAGACAATAATACAGCACAGAGCAAGCCAAACGTAATGACAGCTGAGACATGACTTATTAGCGCGACTGTACTTCAAGACACGAACAGGGCACACTTCACATGTTCGTGCAAATTAATCAAACCGAACTTTTCTCAAAATACAGTATGTGTGGTTTGTGTGTGTGTGTGTGTGTGTGTGTGTGTGTGAGAGAGAGAGAGAGAGAGAGAGACAGACAGACAGACAGAATGGGGGGGGGGGAGAGAGGGGGTATGCAAAACATAACTTATTGGATGAAATCAGAGACACAAAAATGCACGGTACTTGCAATTCTTGGAAGATTCGTGATAAGGTCTACGGGGCTGCTACCAACATTTCACAACCCCACACGAACACAAAAGACTCCCATTCTTCAACACAAACTTCAATAAATGGCTAGCAAATATTTAAGGGGGGAGATGGGCCGGTTTTCTGGTCCCCTTTTCTCCCTTGTGTTTAGTCCCATTAGTTTTCAGATTTTTAGAAGTTCGACGGATTAGTTTGGCGATTTTAAGACCTTTCACCCCATTTCTTCGTCAATATTTGGAACTTTCGTGCCATTTAGGTGTCGATTTTTTCCTCGCGAGTGATAGCGAGCCTGTAATTGTAGGAGGGGGATATTTTGCTACCGAAAAATTTACAAATGTATCTCGAAGGGGAATCTAGGGGGTGTTTCTTTAAGCTTGATGGACGTCTGGGGAGAAACCTACAGAATAGTCAAAAGGATATCAAATTATTAACCCGTTCAATACTGGTGTCGTCCCTTTATATTTATCCTGGCTGCTATTAGACGATTTTAGTCGGTTTAGAAAGGGGCTCCAACAATTATTATCAGGCTTCGAACTATCGCACTTAAGGGGAGGTTTTTAGTTTGGTCTCTAGATATCCATCAAGCTTTAGATTACACCCCCTTGAGCCCCTTTCAAGATAAATTTGAAAAAATTTCGGTAGAAAAATGTCCCGGCTGAAAGCCGGTTCCTCTTAAATTACAGGCTCGCTATCGCTCGCCAGGATAAAATCGACACCTAAATTGCACGAAAGGTCTTAAAATTGACGGAAATGGGGCGAAAGTTCTTAAAATCGCCAAACTAATGGGGCGACTGTCTTAAAATCTCAAAAGCAATGGGGCTAAACACGAGGGAGAAAGGGGTCCAACAAAAAAAAAATCCCTCAAGTCGATATCTCCCCTTAACACTTTTTACTACCACCGATCCGTCCTGAACCGCACAAAATCTTCAAGAAAATAAAATCTTCAAGACGTCACCGGTAAAGAATTGGTTAAGATACTCAATGGATCACTTGCGAATTTCAAGCTATAAGGAAGTTGGAGTTGCAGACTTCGATGTTGAGCAGCATCGCCAACTAAAATACGGTTGTTGTGGTACACACACATTTTATTAAGGGGAGGTTTCCACTGGAGGGATTTCTTTCTGGACCCCTTTCTCTCTCATGTTTAGCCCCATTGCTTTTTAGATCTTAAGACGCTCGCCCCCTTTAGTTTGGCGATTTTAAGAACTTTCGCCCCATTTTTGTCAATTTTAAGAACTTTCGTGCCATTTAGGTGTCGATTTTTTCCTGGCGAGCGATAGCGAGCCTGTAATTTGAGAGGAACCGACCTTCGGCCGGGACATTTTTCTACCGAAAAATGTGCAAATTTATCTTGAAAGGGACTCCAGGGGGTGTAATTTTAAGCTTGATGGAGGTCTAGGGAACACACTAAATACCTCCCCTTAAGACGCTCGCCGCATTAGTTTCGCCTCATTTGTCTGTCAATTTTCAAACCTTTCGTGCCATTTTGGTATCGATTATTTCCTGGCGAGCGATAGCAAGCTTGCAATTGAGGAGGAACCGGCCTTTGGCCGAAGCCATTATTCTATCGAAAAATGCACAAATTTATCTCGAAGGGGGGTCTTGGGGGTATTTTCTGTTTAAGTTTGATGGAAGTATAAGGAGAAGAGAGAGAGAGAGAGAGAGAGAGAGAAAGAAAAAAAGAAGAGACCCTGCCATTAAGAGTACAAGGCAGTAATAATGGATCTCTGACTACCAAAAGCACTCAACACCAGAGTTACTATAGTCATTCTAGGTTGGGAAGAAATCGTAACCTCTAACCTCTGTAACTCAAAGTGCTCGAGTTATACAAGCTTTATAGAGATTAGTAATGTTCACATTATACAATTACTGGTAAGAATTCGTGAACCCCCTGTGTTTGTCTTCATGCAATTATAAAGCCAGTGTCACACGGGCGCTTTTTCCGTCAATTTTCCATGAGCAAGTTTTGTCTGGTGATATTTAGGGATACTTTTCCATTGGAATCGTAAACTAGATCGAAGTTAGATTATGTTAGGTAGTTTAATTCTTATGGAACTTGTATTTTGAAGTTGCCAGACAACAATTGCTCGTAAAAATTGACGGAAAAATCGCTCGTGTGACACCGCCTTAACTATCTGGATTGATTTGTGGACGGAACTTGCTTTTCCATTAACCCCTTCAGCACGATGACGTCATTTCCATCATATTCTGATTACCATTAGACTATTTTCTTTCGCTTATAATCTACCTCTAGGACTCAAAGGGGCAAAAACAATCTCAATAAACCCACGACTATCATAGGTTCTTCTTAAATAGGGGAGGCTGAAGGCTTGACCCCCAAGTCAGCCTGTGTAAGAGATAGTGTTTTTCTTCACTTATACCATCTTATTACAAATGGAAATACTAAGACTCGCTGAAAAAAATCAGCTCTCTATGTGCGCGCGCGCGCAAAATTTCATTGAAATATTTGTAAAATCATCTTCTCACTCAAAATTGTTCAAATTTCCCCCAACTTTTGCATGGTGTACTCTACCTGCATCCCCTGCAAGAAAATGAACCAAAGTTACCATATTGCATAGTAGAAGGGGCTGAAAAAACTATATAATATATATATATATGTTTTTTTTAGCCAACATTTCAACCTAAACATTGTCGAATCTTGACAAATATGCGAGATAATGCCAATATCTTTTCATTTTCCAGTAGCTATATAGTCCTATATGTAGTGTGTGGAAGGGGAATGAATTTGAGCAATAAACACAAAAGTAGAAGAGCTCGTAAATGCCAAAATACCATCTCTGGCAAACTAAAATTGAAAATTTTCACCTCAGAAAATTTATTTTGGGCCTGAAAAAATAGTTTGTCCTCCTAAGCTTCCGTTTTCTATCATAGCGCACACATAGAAGATCGAGAGTAATGGGTAAACTAAACAAAATGTTGTCAGGGGCATGGTTCTAAGAATTTATGAGACAAATTTGCACAAAAATCCATGATTTTGGGGCCCGGTTGGGGGGACCCTAGGGATGTCATATGGGCATTTATGCCCTCATATGATCATTTCTATTTCTTACAGCAGCCCTTTAGACTACAGACCAAAAAAAAAAAATTGGATGGCTGAAAGAATTTTTTTAAGTTTTTCGGGGGTCGAGGTCGAACCCCCGGCCCCGGGGGTTATGGATGCGATATGTTTTTTTGTTCCTTCCTATGCTATTCTCCTATGTTGAAAGGAGCATTATAGAACAAGAACACAATAATTAGAAATTTTGATATCTGGGCTCAGGAGCCTTCAGCCTCCCCTACTGCATACAATCGTCTAATGTTAGCCAGATTCAAAGGTAAAAAGGTGACCTCGTGCTGAAGGGGTTAATATTTCGGTGTGAGCATCCTAGGTTCGAATCCCTGGACTGCAACATGTATTTGTTGATTTCATTAATTGAGTTTAGGAGTAAAGTCGGTTGGTGGAGGTAACATAATAATATACTGTATAGTTTAGGAGTAAAGTCGGTTGGTGGAGGTAACATAATAATATACTGTATAGTTTAGGAGTAAAGTCGGTTGGTGGAGGTAACATAATAATATACTGTATAGTTTAGGAGTAAAGTCGGTTGGTGGAGGTAACATAATAATATACTGTATAGTTTAGGAGTAAAGTCGGTTGGTGGAGGTAACATAATAATATACTGTATAGTTTAGGAGTAAAGTCGGTTGGTGGAGGTAGGCTAACATAATAATATACTGTATAGTTTAGGAGTAAAGTCGGTTGGTGGAGGTAACATAATAATATACTGTATAGTTTAGGAGTAAAGTCGGTTGGTGGAGGTAACATAATAATATACTGTATAGTTTAGGAGTAAAGTCGGTTGGTGGAGGTAACATAATAATATACTGTATAGTTTAGGAGTAAAGTCGGTTGGTGGAGGTAACATAATAATATACTGTATAGTTTAGGAGTAAAGTCGGTTGGTGGAGGTAACATAATAATATACTGTATAGTTTAGGAGTAAAGTCGGTTGGTGGAGGTAACATAATAATATACTGTATAGTTTAGGAGTAAAGTCGGTTGGTGGAGGTAACATAATAATATACTGTATAGTTTTGCCGTTGATGTACAGAACATTTTAATAATTAATTCGTTTCCAGGTATTCTTCCATAATTAGAAACAGGGGAGGTCCATGAATTTTTATGAGTGCAACTGTACAAGAGAAAATTGACCACTTGCGAATTTCAGGCTATGAGCAAGGTGGAGCCGTAAACATCGCTATTAAACCAAAACGCAATAAAAATGCAAGTTTCTGATGGACGGAAAGTGTGATGAATTTGATTATATATATTTATGAACGTACAGGTGCCCACATAAGTTCTGTTCCTCTCCGTGTTCTTATACATGGAAATATAAGGCGTATGATTGAATTACGAGTGTAGTTTCTTTTGCAGTGGTTAAATCGTCTAACTAGCCAACTGATAATTCAAAAGAAACCAAAATTCATTCATACCGATTTAACTTTCATGCATAACATCACGACGAGGAACAAAACTCATGTAGCCGACTGTACGGTTGGCCAAATAGGTCTTGACCCAGCTGTCATTACGTTTGGCTTCCTCTGTGCTGTATCAATGTCTGTCAGATGTTGAGTAGGGTGTGTAGAGATAGGAACATGTTTGTATATCTTACTCCAAACGATGAATTAAAGCTTAGACAGTGCTGATACCAATTATTGATCGACATATACTTGAACCCGCGATCGTGGCCATGGCCTTCCTCAGGGACTCGGGGCTGTTCGGCCAGGCAGCTTAGGGAACAACAACAACAACAACAACCCGTGACATCATTTATTTGGCCGACTGTACCACAACCACATTTTAGCTGATAAATTCTACCATATATCGTTGTCTACAGCTCCAACTTCCTTACAGCCTGAAATTCGCAAAGTGGTCATTTGGCGTGATGAGGTCTAATATCGTATGCACCCATTTGAAGCTGTGCCGAACCCAAACTATGATTTATAACTTGGTTTTAAGGGGGGGGACTCGCTTTTTCTGGACCCCCTTCTCCCTCATGTTTAGACCCATTTGTTTTGCGATTTTAAGACGTGTGTTCACTAGTTTGGCGATTTTGAGACCTTTCGCCCCATTATGTTGTCAATATTAATATAATGTACAGTCGAGGTTAATAAGTGTTGTCAGATATTTCACAAAGTTTGGGACACTGACTAATACTTTGAAGGATAAGCACTTTTCCCAGTAACTATAAAGATACCAATAACACTTTTTGAGCGAACACCACTGGAATCTATGACAACACTTAATACCCCCCATTGTACAGTCATTCATCAAAATTCCTTGACCTCCCTTGTAACTATTTATGATAGTATGTTTCTGGTAACGAATGTATGAATGTCCACTATATAAAGCCGGTATCACACGAGAGCTTTTATAGTCAACATTCGATTATCAACATTTCTGGAATATTCTGCATTGGTACCGAAAACTAGAATGATGATAGATGAATTTTGGTGACAGAAAAGTAGAAAATGTTTACCTCATAAGCGGCCAGACCAGTGTTGAGGATTAATGTTGAGGGAAAAAGCGCTCGTGTGATACCGGCTTAAAGGGCACTTTTGATGAATGTCTACTATATAAAGGGCACTTTCTGTCTGTTATTTCACGAACTACTCCCTCAGTTTTCAAGATGGAGAGCCCATACTTGGCATTCATACAAAGGGGGTGCCAGAAGAGGTCTCCCCACCCCCTCCCCCAACTCCCTCAGTTTTTAAGATTGAGAGCCCATACTTGGCATTCATACAAAGGGGGTGCCAGAAGAGGTTTTAGGCAGGGGGGAGGGGGGGGCGGAATCCCCCCCCCCCCCACTCCCTCAGTTTTCAAGATGGAGAACCCATACTTGGCATGCATACTAAGGAGGTGCCAAAATATAATTATGTCAAGCGTGGGGGGTGGGGGTGGGGGGGTAAGATAGAAACCCTGTCTTCTTCTTCTTCTTCTTTTGTTCTTCTCTCTCTCTCTCTCGCTCTCGCTCTCACTTATTAGGCCAACTGTACACGCAAGGAGTTAGTTATTTATGAAGAGTACTTGTGACGGGAGTAGGTCAACACGGCCGAGCTCCTAAACGGCCTCATTTCTATACGGCCACACTCCTAAACGGCCGTATTTCTTAGTGCATACTCCTAAACGGCGTATTTCTATATTGCATACTCCTCCACGGCCACACTCCTAAACGGCCACACTTCTAAACGGCCGTATTTCTATAGTACATACTCGTACACGGCCACACTCCTACATGGCCGTATTTCTATAGTACACACTCCTACACGGTCACACTCCTAAATGGCCACACTCCTAAACGGCCGTATTTCTATAGTACATATTCCTACACGGCCACACTCCTACATGGCCGTGTTTCTATAGTGCATACTCCTACACGGTCACACTTCTAAACGGCCGTATTTCTATAGTACATATTCGTACACGGCCACACTCCTACATGGCCGTGTTTCTATAGTGCATACTCCTACACGGTCACACTCCTACACGGTCACACTCCTACACGGTCACACTCCTACACGGTCACACTCCTACACGGTCACACTCCTACACGGTCATACTCCTACACGGTCATACTCCTACACGGTCACACTCCTACACGGTCATACTCCTACACGGTCACACTCCTAAACGGCCGTATTTCTATAGTACATATTCCTACATGGCCACACTCCTACATGGCCGTGTTTTTATAGTGCATACTCCTACACGGTCACACTCCTAAATGGCCACACTTCTAAACGGCCGTATTTCTATAGTACATATTCGTACACGGCCACACTCCTACATGGCCGTGTTTCTATAGTACACACTCCTACACGGTCACACTCCTAAATGGCCACACTTCTAAACGGCCGTATTTCTATAGTACATATTCGTACACGGCCACACTCCTACATGGCCGTGTTTCTATAGTGCATACTCCTACACGGTCACACTCCTAAATGGCCACACTTCTAAACGGCCGTATTTCTATAGTACATATTCGTACACGGCCACACTCCTACATGGCCGTGTTTCTATAGTACACACTCCTACACGGTCACACTCCTAAATGGCCACACTTCTAAACGGCCGTATTTCTATAGTACATATTCGTACACGGCCACACTCCTACATGGCCGTGTTTCTATAGTGCATACTCCTACACGGTCACACTCCTAAATGGCCACACTTCTAAACGGCCGTATTTCTATAGTTCATATTCGTACACGGCCACACTCCTACATGGCCGTATTTCTATAGTACACACTCCTACACGGTCACACTCCTAAATGTCCACACTTCTAAACGGCCGTATTTCTATAGTACATATTCCTACACGGCCACACTCCTACATGGCCGTGTTTCTATAGTGCATACTCCTACACGGTCACACTCCTACACGGTCATACTCCTACACGGTCATACTCCTACACGGTCATACTCCTACACGGTCATACTCCTACACGGTCATACTCCTACACGGTCACACTCCTACACGGTCATACTCCTACACGGTCATACTCCTACACGGTCACACTCCTACACGGTCATACTCCTACACGGTCATACTCCTACACGGTCACACTCCTACATGGCCGTGTTTCTATAGTGCATACTCCTACACGGTCATACTCCTACACGGTCATACTCCTACACGGTCACACTCCTACATGGCCGTGTTTCTATAGTGCATACTCCTACACGGTCACACTCCTACACGGTCATACTCCTACACGGTCATACTCCTACACGGTCACACTTCTAAACGGCCGTATTTCTATAGTACACACTCCTAAACGGACGGATTTCTATAGTGCATACTGCTACACGGCCACACTCCTAAACGGCCGTATTTCTATAGTACATACTCCTACATGGCCACACTCCTAAACGGCCGTATTTCTGTAGTACACACTCATAAACGGCCACACTCCTAAACGGCCGCATTTCTATAGTGCATACTCCTACACGGCCACACTTCTAAACGGCCGTATTTCTATAGTGCATACTCCTACACGGCCACACTCCTAAACGGCCGTATTTCTATAGTACACACTCCTAAACGGCCACACTCCTAAACGGCCGTATTTCTATAGTACATACTCCTACACGGCCACACTCCTAAACGGCCGCCTTTCTATGCGGCCACACTCCTAGTACAAAGGAGTACAAAGGAAATCAAGCAACAACAGATCTAGTGACCCTTCTAGGTTGCTTTTCCTCCAAAACACTGAGGATCAAGTGTCCAAACAGTGGTTTAGAGTGGGTAAGGGAACATTGCAAAGGGAATTACTGCCCTGGAACTAATGTCCATGGCAGGATTAGGAAGTTAGTAGGGGACAGATGGGTTAGTAACTGAGGGGGGGATAAAATAAAGTTATTCATTTACAAACGCAGTCAGTCGCGGGTTTGATGCGAGATATTTGTCTAGGCGGAGTTTAAATGAATCAACGGTGATACAGTCTATAACGTTTCGGGGAAGCCCATTCCACAAGTTGACAACTCGATTGAAGAAGAAATTCTTAGATTCGTGCGAGTTAAAAGATTTACCAATAATTTTGCAACCGTTTCCCCGCGTGTAATTAGATTGGTCGATAGTGAAGTACTTACTACAGTTCATATTGTCGATGCCTTTGATGATTTTGAACACTTGAATTAAGTCACCTCTTAATCTGCGCTGGGTTAAAGGAAATAGATTTAATTCTCTAAGACGCTCTTCGTATGGTTTGTTCTTTAGGCTAGGTATCATTTTGGTAACTCTACGTTGAACTCGTTCTAGCTTGTTTATGTCTTCAGAGCGTTCTTCAGAGGCTATCAACCCTTCTGGATTAGTAAGGGCAGATTTCCACTTGAGGGATATTTTTCTGGACCCCTTTCTCCCTCATATTTAGCCCCATCAGTTTTGAAATTTTAAGACGTTCGCCCCATTAGTTTGGCGATTTTAAGAATGTTCACCCCATTTCTGTCAATTTTAAGACCTTTCGTGGCATTTAGGTATCGATTTTATCCTGGCGAGCGATAGCGAGCCTGTAATTTAAGAGCAACCGGCCTTCGGCCGGGAAATTTTTCTACCGAAAAATGTACAAATTGATCTTGAAAGGGGCTCAAGGGGGTGTAATCTTAAGCTTGATGGATATCCAGAGACCAAACTAAAAACCTCCACTTAACGCTCACTGTCAAACATGTATGTGAATTGGTGTTTTGTTTTTGTGTGTTCATTGTTTTTCTATTGTGTTGCGTTGTCTTTGTTCGGGCACTGTCTCTAGTCGGCCACAACCAGGAAAAAAAGAGAAATGGGGAATGGACCTGAGTAGATAGATAGATAGATAGATAGATAGATAGATAGATAGATAGATAGATAGTCAAATACCTATCCTTATGAGGTGTTCCACTATTTATCAACACGAATGGAGTACAGTACAGTCGGTCTAATAAGTGATGTCTCGGCACCAATTATGTTTTGATCAATAATTGGTATCAGCAATATTTACACATGATTTCTTCTTCTTGAGTGAAATATACCAACATGTTCCTACACTTACCCACCCTATTCAACATCTGACAGACATTAATACAGCACAGAGCAAGCCAAACGTAATGACAGCTGGGACATGACTTATTAGCGCGACCGTACATTACCTCACATAAAGTACTGTACTGTACCGATACAGTACAGTGGCGCTAATAAGTCATGTCTCAGCTGTCATTACGTTTGGCTCGCTCTGTGCTGTATAAATGTCTGTCAGATGTTGAATAGGGTGGGTAAGTGTAGGAACATGTTGGTATATTTCACTCAAGAAGAAGAAATCATGTGTAAATATTGCTGATGCCAATTATTGATCAAAACATAATTGGTGCCGAGACATCACTTATTAGGCCGACTGTATCTACCGATAGATACCCTTCTTCTTCGTGTGTGTGTGTGTGTGTGTGTGTGTGTGTGTGTGTGTGTGTGTGGTAAGACAGCAATAGAGGAACAGAGTATTTAGTGACTGATAAATAATGAGTGTGTGTGTGTGTGTGAGTGTGTGTGTGTGTGTGTGTGTGTGTGTGTGTGTGTGTGTGTGTGTGTGGTAAGACAGCAATAAAATCGTCTGATATTAGCCAGAAAAAAGAAAACGAAATGTGTAAATCTGGGTTTGTCCAGCCAGTTACGCAAGAGAGTAATAAATGAATAAATAAAGGGCGTATTTACCCCTCTTGGGGGTACCCATGACTAATTTAATAACACCCCCCCCCCCCCCCCCACCCTGGATAACACGTAGGTAGGACGGTATATAAGGAGGGGAGGGGGGGGGGGGGAGAGTGTGTGAGTGTGTTTGTGTGAGAGAGAGTGTGTGTGTGTGTGTGTGTGTGTGAGAGAGAGAGAGAGAGAGTGAGTGTGTGTGTGTGTGTGTGTGTGTGTGTGTGAGAGAGAGAGAGTGAGTGTGTGTGTGTGTGTGTGTGAGAGAGAGTGAGACTGAGAGAGTGCATGAGTCTCTGTGTGTATGTGAGAGAAAGAGAGAGAGAGAGACACACACACACACACAGACAAGTATGCAACCCAAATGAACCAATAAATATGCATAATCCCCTCCAATCCCCTACAATCCCCTACAATCCCCTCCAATCCCCTCCAATCCCTTCCAATCCCCTCCAATCCCCTCCAATCCCCTAATACCACACTACCCTAGCTACCCCCTACAGACCCTGCGATCCATTAAAGAAGGCACTCCATTATATACCCCCTTATCCCGCTACCTACTGTATTATGACACGCGACAGAGCCCTTAATAAAACAACATTATTCACCCCTTCTGTACCATGGCGCCCGTTAGTTTGACAATTTTAAGACATTTCGCCCAATTTCTGTCCATTTTATGACCTCCAGGTGCCATTTAGGTGTCGATTATATCCTGGCGAGCGATAGCGAGCCTGTAATTTAAGAGGAACCGGCCTTCGGCCGGGACATTTTTCTATCGAAAAATGTACAAATTTATCTTGAAAGGGAGTCTAGGGGATGTTTTTAAGATTGATGGAGGTCTACCGAGGAAACTCAAAAATAAATATGCATAATCCCCTACACCCCCCCCCCCCCCCACTACAGACCCCGCGGCCCATAAAAGAAGTCATTCCATTATATAGCCCCCTACTCCGCTTCCTACTTAATTATGACGCGCGACAGAGCCCTTAATAAAACAAAACTATCCAGCCAGACTCCAAAGCTGAAAAGGACGTCATGGTGCTCTGATGGGGGGTTTTCACTATAGTCGATGCGCTGTAAGTAGGCGAGAAATCATGAACCTCTTATCCTCTGTAACTCCAAAAGGGCTGGAGCAAATGGGCTGTAAGTTTCCACATCTATTCCCTGGCTGACCCTTCCCAATTGGTAGAAATATTAGCTCGATTACTCTAGTCGTTTTTTAGTTACAGAGGTTAGAGGAGGTCATGGTTTTTCGCCTACTTCCAGCGAATTGACTATAACTTTGGTTTTTCCTCGCTAGACCTCCATCAATCTTAGACAAACACCCCCTAGATCCCCTTTCAAGATTAATGTGTACACTGTCCCGGCCTGGTTCTTCTAAAATTAGAGGCTCGCTCTCGCTCGCCAGCAAAAAATCGACACCTAAAGGGCACGAAAGGTCTTAATATTGACACACACAAAAAATGAGGCGAAAGTTTTCAAAATCGCCAAACTAACGGAACGAACGTCTTAAAACCTCAAAACTAATATGCTAAACATGAGGGAGAAGGGGGCCCAGAAAAAGCGAATAGTATCCCCTTAACCCTTTCAGTACCAGGGACGTCTTTGTCATCATATTCTGGCCGCCCTGAGACGATTTTATTCAGCTTAGGAAGGACCTCTACCAATAATAATAAGGCTTCAAACTGTCTCAACCAACCCTTTCAACTACCACAGACCCTCGCTAAGCTGCATAATATCGTCTAAATAATAGCTAGAATACAATATAACACACGTCGCTGGTACTAAAAGGGTTAAGGGGAGGTTTCTAGTGTGTTTCCTACTCCTCCAGCAATCTTAAAATGTCACCCCTTGACCCCCTTTCAAGATAAATTTGTACATTTTTCGGTAGAAAAATTTCCCGGCCGAAGGCCGGTTACTCTTAAATTACAGGCTCGCTATCGCTCGCTAGGATAAAATCGACACCTAAATTGCACAAAAGGTCTTAAAATTGACAGAATGGCGCGGAAATTCTTAAAATCACCAAACAAATGGGGCAAACGTCTTAAAATCTCAAAAGCAATGGGGCTAACCATGAGGGAGAAAGGGGTCAAGACAAAAATCCCTCAAGTGGAGACCTCCCCTTAAGAACGGTGCGTTACTTAAAATATTTAAGGTAACCCGACTTGTTTGGTTTATTCAGTTAAGGGGAGATAATCGACTTGAGGGATTTTTTTCTGGACCCCTTTCTCCCTCATGTTTAGCCCCATTGCTTTTGAGATTTTAAGACAGCCGCCCCATTAGTTTGGCGATTTTAAGAACTTTCGCCCCATTTCCGTCAATTTTAAGACCTTTCGTGCAATTTAGGTGTCGATTTTATCCTGGCGAGCGATAGCGAGCCTGTAATTTAAGAGGAACCGGCTTTCAGCCGGGACATTTTTCTACCGAAAAATGTACAAATTTATCTTGAAAGGGGCTCAAGGGGGTGTAATCTTAAGCTTGATGGATATCTAGAGACCAAACTAAAAACCTCCCCTTAAGGGTGGATGGTTCACTTTTTGGCCGATGTTTGCATGTATTCATTATTTTTCTAGTTTCCTCCCTAGACCTCCATCAAATTAAAAACAAAAACACCCATTAGATCCCCCTTCTAGATTAATTTGTACATTCTTCGGTAGCCAAATTTACCAGCCGAAGGCCGGTTCTTCCAACATTACAGGCTCACTATCGTTCGCCAGGGAAAAAATCGACACCTAAATAGCACGAAAGGTCTAAATATTGACGACGAAATGGGGCGATAGGTCTTAAAATTGACTAACTAATGGGGCAAACATCTTAACATTTGAAAACTAATGGGGCTAACCATGAGGGAGAAAGGGTGCCCAGAAAAAGTGAGTAGTACCCCCTTAAGAACGGGGTGTTACATATATATTATTAAAGGTAATCGGAGTGTTTGGTTATGCTGTTTCTGGGATAGTTTTTGTGGTGACGGAGCTTTTCCCTGCTACATACCTAAGTGTGTGTGTGTGTGTGTGTGTGAGAGAGGGTGTGTGTGTGTGTGTGTGTGTGTTTATGTGTGGGTTTTATGTGTGTGTGAGTGTGTGTGTGTGTGTAAGTGTGTGGATCTTGAAAGGGTAAGGGGACGTTATTATATATATATATATAGATATATATTTACTGTACATATATATATATATATATATTTATATATATACTGTCTATATATATATATATATATATATATATATATATATATATATATATATATATATATATATATATATATATATATATATATATTTCTAGTCTCTCAGTGGGGATCGAACCATCGACCATCAGGACGATAGCCGACGCTTTAACGATCCCCACTGAGAGACTAGAAACATTTAGTGGCTCACGTGTATTTGTGATATATTCTCAATATATATATATACAGTATATATATATATATATATATATATATATATGTATATATATATATATATACTGTATATATATATATATATATATACAGTATATATATATATATATATATATACAGTATATATATATATATATATATATATATATATATATATATATATATATATATATATATATATATATATATATATATATATATAATATATATATTATATATATATATATATATATATATATATATATATATATATATATATATATATATATATATATATATATATATATTATTAGTATTACCAGTATATATATTTGCTTTAGTTAGCTCCCTAGGCCTCTATCAAGCTTTAAAAGATCGCCCCCCAAAATACCCTTCGAGATCAATTTTTACATTTTTCGGTGGACAAATTTTCCGGTTCCTCCTAAATTACAGGTTCGATATTGCTCCCCGGGAAAAATCGGCACCTAAATAGGGCGAAAGGTTATAAAATCGCCAAACTAATGAGGCAAACGTCTTAAAATCTCATAGCTAATGGGGCTAAAAATGAGGGAGAACGGGGTCCAGAAAATACAAGTACTACTTCTTCCTCTTAAGCCAATATTTATCAGACCAGTGAACTATTGGGGATACACGACATAAAATATGTAGTCACTAAACATTGTTGTAGTTTTCATCACTGTTAGCTAAGCAGTTTTCCTGGTCAACAATTTTTTTTTTTTTTTTTTTGTGGTAAACTCTGAACCCTTTGAGTACCAGCGACGTGTGTTATATTGTATTCTAGTTATATTAACCCTTTGAGTACCAGCGACGTGTGTGTTATTGTATTCTAGTTATATTAACCCTTTGAGTACCAGCGACGTGTGTTATATTGTATTCTAGTTATATTAACCCTTTGAGTACCAGCGACGTGTGTTATATTGTATTCTAGTTATATTAACCCTTTGAGTACCAGCGACGTGTGTTATATTGTATTCTAGTTATATTAACCCTTTGAGTACCAGCGACGTGTGTGTTATATTGTATTCTAGTTATATTAACCCTTTGAGCACCAGCGACGTGTGTTATATTGTATTCTAGTTATATTAACCCTTTGAGTACCAGCGACGTGTGTTATATTGTATTCTAGTTATATTAACCCTTTGAGTACCAGCGACGTGTGTTATATTGTATTCTAGTTATATTAACCCTTTGAGTACCAGCGACGTGTGTTATATTGTATTCTAGTTATATTAACCCTTTGAGTACCAGCGACGTGTGTTATATTGTATTCTAGTTATATTAACCCTTTGAGTACCAGCGACGTGTGTTATATTGTATTCTAGTTATATTAACCCTTTGAGTACCAGCGACGTGTGTTATATTGTATTCTAGTTATATTAACCCTTTGAGTACCAGCGACGTGTGTGTTATTGTATTCTAGTTATATTAACCCTTTGAGTACCAGCGACGTGTGTTATATTGTATTCTAGTTATATTAACCCTTTGAGTACCAGCGACGTGTGTGTTATATTGTATTCTAGTTATATTAACCCTTTGAGTACCAGCGACGTGTGTTATATTGTATTCTAGTTATATTAACCCTTTGAGTACCAGCGACGTGTGTTATATTGTATTCTAGTTATATTAACCCTTTGAGTACCAGCGACGTGTGTTATATTGTATTCTAGTTATATTAACCCTTTGAGTACCAGCGACGTGTGTTATATTGTATTCTAGTTATAATCAGACGACATTATGCAGCTTGGGAAGGATCTGTGGTAGTTAAAAGGGTTGTTGTTGTTGTTGTTGTTGTTCCCCAAGCTGCCTGGCCGAACAGCCCCAAGGCCCAGAGCAAGGCCATAACCGAGCGCCCCCACAGAACCCTCCCTGCCGACCACAATAAAGCCTGGGTGACCGAAGCCACTCAATGGCGGGGAGCTGAAGAGGGTGCAGAAACGCCCGGGGTTGGTTGAGATAGCTTGAAGCCTTATTTTTGCTAGAGATCCTTCCTAAGCTGAATGAAATCGTGTAATAGCTGGTGGAGTCCCGTAACCCCTTCTATACCGGCGACGTTGTTTTTTATATACATTATTCTGGCTATTATTAACCCTTTCACGCACATATGACGCAGAGGTTGCCAGATTAGCAATAAGAAATAGTTCTCTCTCTTATAATTACCTCTCCAAAATTAGTTTTCTGCCCACAGCTAACTCAGAGACAACTGCAGAGGTTGAATTAACTAAACTAAAGGTTTCTAAATACCCCTGATGGTAACAAAGGCTTTAAAGTATCCCCAATAGGCTCAACACAGCTAACTCAAAGACAACTGCAGAGGTTGAATTAACTAAACTAAAGGTTTCTAAATACCCCTGATGGTAACAAAGGCTTTAAAGTATCCCCAATAGGCTCAACACAGCTAACTCAAAGACAACTGCAGAGGTTGAAGTAACTAAACTAAAGGTTTCTAAATACCCCTGATGGTAACAAAGGCTTTAAAGTATCCCCAATAGGCTCAACACAGCTAACTCAAAGACAACTGCAGAGGTTGAAGTAACTAAACTAAAGGTTTCTAAATACCCCTGATGGTAACAAAGGCTTTAAAGTATCCCCAATAGGCTCAAAATCGCGTCATATGTCGGAGAGGGTTAGACGCTTTTATTCAGCTTCAAAAGGAACTCCAGCAATTAATAGGCTTTGAATGACCTCACCTAACCCTTTTTACTACCTCAGATCCTTCTTAAACTGCGTGATATCGTCTACGTATTCCTGATCAAACTTAAGATTACACCCCCTTGAGCCCCTTTCAAGATAAATTTATACATTTTTCGGTAGAAAAATGTCCCGGCTGAAGGCCGGTTCCTCTTAAATTACAGGCTCGCTATCGCTCGCCAGGATAAAATCGACACCTAAATTGCACGAAAGGTCTTAAAATTGACGGAAATGGGGCGAAAGTTCTTAAAATCGCCAAACTAATGGGGCGACTGTCTTAAAATCTCAAAAGCAATGGGGCTAAACACGAGGGAGAAAGGGGTCCAGAAAAAAAATCCCTCAAGTCGATATCTCCCCTTAATGCTGGCAAGGAATGTATTGAATGTGACGAAATAGTTTGCTCAAGGGGGTTATATTCTGTGGTTACAAGATTTGATAGGCGATATAGTAATGTGTATATGTGTGTAGTGCCAGGTAAATACTATAGGCAGGTAGTTTAATTTTTAACGATATACCAATAGTCGTTATAATAATTGTATATGTGTGTGTAGTGCCAGGTAAATACTATAGGCAGGTAGTTTAATTTCTAACGATATACCAATAGTCGTTATAATAATTGTATATGTGTGTGTAGTGCCAGGTAAATACTATAGGCAGGTAGTTTAATTTCTAACGATATACCAATAGTCGTTATAATAATTGTATATGTGTGTGTAGTGCCAGGTAAATACTATAGGCAGGTAGTTTAATTTTTAACGATATACCAATAGTCGTTATAATAATTGTATATGCGTGTGTAGTGCCAGGTAAATACTATAGGCAGGTAGTTTAATTTCTAACGATATACCAATAGTCGTTATAATAATTGTATATGTGTGTGTAGTGCCAGGTAAATATTATAGGCAGGTAGTGTTTGTTTACTTTATAATGTTTGGTATCGGGTTTAGTTATGTATCGATAAGGGGTTTGAGCAGTGTGTTTGTGGAGTGTGTGTGTGTGTGTGTGTGTGTGTGTATATTGTTTGTGTGTGTGTGTATGTGTTTTATATATTGGTTGATTGTGTGTGTGTTTATTGTTTTGTGTGCGTGTAATGTTTGTGTGTGTGTATTGTGTATGTGTGTGTGTTTTATATTTTGGTTGTTTGTGTGTGTGTGTATTGTTCGTGTGCGTGTAATGTTTGTGTGTATTTTTCGTGTACGTGTAATGGTTGTGTGTGTAGTGTGGGCTTAGGGGGAGATGGGCTGTTTTTCTGGTCCCCTTTCTCCCTCGAGTTAAGCCCCTTTTGTGTTGAGATTACAAGACGTTCGACCCATTAGTTTGGCATTTTTAACACCTCTCGCCCCATTTCGTTGTCAATCTTAAGACCTTTCGTGCCATTTAGGTGTCGATTTTTTCCTGGCGAGCGAAAGCGAGCCTGAAAATTTAAGAGGAAGCGGCCTTCGGCCGGGACATTTTTCTACCGAAAAATGTACAAATTTATCTTAAAGGGAGGGAGGTCTGGGGGTGTTTGTCTAAGCTTGATGGAGGTGTAGCGAGGAAACTAAGAAATCAAGAATAAAGGAATTAAGAGACCGAAAAAAAAAAATACAAAATATAACGGCTGAATATGATGGTTTAATAATATGATGGTTTAATGATATGATGGTTTAATGATATGATGGTTTAATAATATGATGGTTTAATGATATGATGGTTTAATGATATGATGGTTTAATGATATGATGGTTTAATGATATGATGGTTTAATGATATGATGGTTTAATGATATGATGGTTTAATGATATGATGGTTTAATAATATGATGGTTTAATGATATGATGGTTTAATGATATGATGGTTTAATAATATGATGGTTTAATGATATGATGGTTTAATAATATGATGGTTTAATGATATGATGGTTTAATAATATGATGGTTTAATAATATGATGGTTTAATAATATGATGGTTTAATGATATGATGGTTTAATAATATGATGGTTTAATGATATGATGGTTTAATGATATGATGGTTTAATGATATGATGGTTTAATGATATGATGGTTTAATGATATGATGGTTTAATGATATGATGGTTTAATAATATGATGGTTTAATAATATGATGGTTTAATGATATGATGGTTTAATAATATGATGGTTTAATGATATGATGGTTTAATGATATGATGGTTTAATGATATGATGGTTTAATGATATGATGGTTTAATGATATGATGGTTTAATAATATGATGGTTTAATAATATGATGGTTTAATGATATGATGGTTTAATAATATGATGGTTTAATGATATGATGGTTTATTAATATGATCGTTTAATAATATGATCGTTTAATAATATGATCGTTTAATACTAGCCAGAGCATAGTTACAAGGACGGCCCCGGTACGGAAGGGGTTAACACTCGTAACGATATACCAACAGTCGTTATAGTGTAGTTGGTATATGTGTGTGTGTGTGTGTGTATAGTAAACACTGTAGGTAGCTAGGTATGGAGTGTGGGTTTAAGGGGGAGATGGGCCGTTTTCTGGTCCTCATTCTCCTCCCTCGTGTTAAGCCCCATTTGTTTTGAGATTATAAGACGTTCGACCCATTAGTTTGGAGATTTTAACACCTCTCGCCCCATTTAGTTGTCAATCTTAAGACCTTTCGTGCCATATAGGTGTCTATTATTTCCTGGCGAGCGAAAGCGAGCCTGAAAATTTGAGTGGAAGTGACCTTCGGCCGGGACATTTTTCTACCGAAAAATGTACAAATTTATCTTGAAGGGAGGGTCTTGTGGGTTTTTTTTTTAAGCTTGATAGAGGTTTAGAGAGCAAACTAAACCCCTTCCTTAAACCATTGAGCCGAACCAGTAAATTATGCTGCACAATACCGTCTGAGCTCTCTTAAATTTCTAAGGATATATATGCCATTAGTCGTTCGTGGTTTGTATATGTATTTAGTATATTAGGTAAACGTGGTGGGTATGTAGTGTTTGTGTTTAATAAATAATAATGCTTGCTATCGGGTTTAGTTATGGGTCAATAAGGCGTTTGATCACTGGGTTTGGGGAGTGTGTGTGTGTGTTTGTAGTGTGTGTGTGTGTTTGTAGTGTGTTTTTGTGTGTGCGTTTGTGTTTGTAGTGTGTGTTTGTAGTGTGTGTGTGTGTTTGTAGTGTGTGTTTGTGTGTGTGTTTGTAGTGTGTGTGTGTTTGTTGTGTGTGTGTGTTTGAATGTGTGTTTTATATTGATTTTCTAACGATATACCAATAGTCGTTCGAGTGAGTGTGTGTGTGTTTGTAGTGTGTGTGTGTATGTGTGTGTGTTTGTAGTGTGTGTGTGTGTGTGTGTGTTTTATATTGATTTTCTAACGATATACCAATATTCGTTCGAGTGAGTGTGTGTGTG
>CM064561.1:18623094-18673094 GCA_032716605.1 Paralithodes platypus | reverse complement strand
TCACCTAACCATTTTTTCCACCACAGGTCCTTCTTAAACTGCTCAAAATCGTCTAAATATAACTAGAAAAGCATTAAAATTACGTTGCCGGTACATAAGGGGTTAATGTGTGTTGCTCAGTGGTTAGTATTTTTTTTCTTTTCCTTAATGAAGAAGACAAAGGGCAAAGCTGCATGTAACAAGTGTCTCCCCCAAAGTGACAGAGAGCCACAGTCAAGGTACGTTAGAGACTTAGAGTCGAAATGTGTGGACACACGGATCGAGCTTGGAGCAGTTTGAGTCATAGGATGAGGGAAAGACAGAATAAAGGATCAAGTTCCAAAACTTACTTCTTGAGTAGAAGAAAGACGGAAAATGTGTTCAATCTTGGGTTTGAGAGCTGGACAGAATAGGGGTGGGAGTGTGTTGAAAGGCGGGTGCCCCTCACTCTCCGTAAGGGAGTGAATATGCTCTGAGAGAGCTCTGAAGAACACTGATTATTGTAATAGTGGTAGAAGAGTAAGAGAGATGCAACATTGCGGCGTGTAGAGAGAGATTGTAGGGAATTAGTAAGACCAGGTGAATTGATTAGACAAAATAATTTTTACTCTACCCTCTCGAGAAGTGTGGTATGGGTTGAACCTCTCATAGGGTTGGCATTCCTAAAGCCGGTATCACACGAGAGCTTTTATGGTCAACATTCGATGATCAAAAAAATTCTGGCAACATTTCTGGAATATTTTGCAACGGTATCGGAAACTAGACTGATGATAGATGAATTTAGGTAACCGAAATATTTTAAATGTTGACCTCTTAAGCTGCCAGACCAGTGTTAAAGATAAATATTGAGGGGAAAAGCGCTCATGTGATACCGGCTTAAGGGGGGTCACCTGCTTTTTTTCTCTCCTTTTTTCTCTTTCTCTGGCTTGTATCCATTCGGCCCCATTCAGCCTACTGTTTTAAGACGGTTATCCCCATTTAGGTGTCGATTTATTCCTGGCGAGCGTTAGCGAGCCAGCATTATATGGAGAAATCCGGCTTCGCCGGAGATATTTGTCTATCGAAAAATGTACAAATTTAGCCTGTTGACAAAAAAACATTATACAAAATATGCTGGCTCGCTATCACTCGCCAGGATAGTGTTGAGATTAATGCAGCTGCAACATTAAGGTGACTATATTACAGTGTTGAGATTAATGCAGCTGCAACATTAAGGTAGTGTTGAGATTAATGCAGCTGCAACATTAAGGTGACTATATTACAGTGTTGAGATTAATGCAGCTGCAACATTAAGGTGACTATATTACAGTGTTGAGATTAATGCAGCTGCAACATTAAGGTGACTATATTACAGTGTTGAGATTAATGCAGCTGCAACATTAAGGTGACTATATTACAGTGTTGAGATTAATGCAGCTGCAACATTAAGGTGACTATATTACAGTGTTGAGATTAATGCAGCTGCAACATTAAGGTGACTATATTACAGTGTTGAGATTAATGCAGCTGCAACATTAAGGTGACTATATTACAGTGTTGAGATTAATGCAGCTGCAACATTAAGGTGACTATATTACAGTGTTGAGATTAATGCAGCTGCAACATTAAGGTGACTATATTACAGTGTTGAGATTAATGCAGCTGCAACATTAAGGTGACTATATTACAGTGTTGAGATTAATGCAGCTGCAACATTAAGGTGACTATATTACAGTGTTGAGATTAATGCAGCTGCAACATTAAGGTGACTATATTACAGTGTTGAGATTAATGCAGCTGCAACATTAAGGTGACTATATTACAGTGTTGAGATTAATGCAGCTGCAACATTAAGGTGACTATATTACAGTGTTGAGATTAATGCAGCTGCAACATTAAGGTGACTATATTACAGTGTTGAGATTAATGCAGCTGCAACATTAAGGGGGGATGGGCGTATTTATTTGATTATTTATATATCTTTCTATCATTTTTTTTAGTTTCCTCCCAATAGGCCTACCTCCATCAAGCTTAAAAAAAACCCACCCCCTATAGCCTACCCCCCTTCAAGATAAATGTGTACATTTTTTCGGTAGAAAGATTTCCCGGTCATAGGCCGATTCCTCTTATAATTAGAGGCTCGCTATCTCTCGCCAGGAAAAATCGACACCTAAATGGCAGGAAAGTTCTTAAAATTGACAGCGAATTGGGACGAAAGGTGATCAAGTCGCCAAGCTAATGGGCCGAACGTCATAAAATCTGAAAACTAATGGGTTTAAACATGAGGAAGAAGGGGGACCAGAAAAACGACCCATCTACCCTTGCCCTTATTTAGGGGAGGTGTGGCGAAGTGGTCTTGCCACTGGACTAGTAATCCAATGGACCCGGGTTCGAATCCCATTATGTCAATGGGAAGATATTATTGGGATGGAATTTGTGCTGTACCTAGTATCAGTGCATTACCACAGCACACCGAAATGCCAAAAAAATACCCTCATTGTTCCCTGATTAAATAGCATTGTATGAATATTCCCATATTCAAAAATATGCTGCAGGGGGGCAATGCCTAGTGAGTTAATTGCTCAATAGGTGGCGTTCTGAGAGTGAGGGTCCGAGCCTGGGGGATGAGACTGTGAAGCGCAAAGGCGGAGCAGCTTCAGAGATGGAGTTGCTTCGAGCTGTGAAGCTTCGCATGTCTCACTCCCTAGACTGGAGCAAGACCTCACGGGCCTCGCCGTGTTCAGCGGTAGAGTGTAAAGGCTATCAGCCTATGCCCGAGAGGAAGTAGTTGGAATATAGAAAAAAAACAAAAAACAAACAAAAAATGGTGCGTGGTGTCATGTGGGGTATATAGGCTCCCTCTCTCTCTCTCTCTCTCTCTCTCTCTCTCTCTCTATCTACAGGTATCTATGTATTTATCTATATATCTATATATATCTATATACAGATATATATGTATGTATCTACAGGTATCTATCTATCTATCTATATAGGCCTACTCAGGTCCACTCCCCACTTTTCCTTTTTTTTTTATCTAGTTATCTATCTATTTATATCTATGTATCTATCTAGCTATCTCCGTAACATCCCTTTCGGCTGATCCAGAGACAGAGAGCAGTTAGAGCCGTTATAGAGAGTAATATTGAGGTTGATGATTGCTTGTGTTCAGTTCATCCACCCCTATCCTACCATTACTTCCTTCCTTCCTTCCTTCCGTCCTCTTTTCCTTCCTTCCCTCCTTTTTTTCTTCCTTCCTCTCCTCTCTACCTTCTCTATTCCCTGCTTCCTTCCTTCCCTCTTTCCTGCTTCCTTCCTTCCTCTCCATTCTTCCTTACTTCCTTCCCTCCTTCCTTCCTTTCATTCTTTCCTCCCTCCCTCCCTCTTTCCTTCCTTTCTTTCCTCCTTCCCTCTTTCCTTCCTTGATTTCCTTCCTTATTTTTATTTTTCCTCCCATTTCTTCCTTCCCTTCCTTTCTCTCTTCCCTTTCCTATCTTCCTTCTTTTATTCCTTCCTTCCCTCCTTCCTCTCCTTTCTTCCTTTCTCCCTCCTCTTCTTTCTTCCATCCTTCCTCTCCTTTCTTCCTTCCCTCCGTCCTCATTTCCTTCATTCTCCCCTCCCTCTTTCCTTCCTTTATTTCCTTCTTTCCCTCCTTTTTTCTATCTTCCCTCTTTCCTCCCGTTCCTTCCTTTCTTTCTTCCGGTTTAACCCATTCACCACACACACACACTCACCAAAATGAGAGAAAGAGAGAGAGTGAGAGCGAAAGCGAGAGACAGTCACACACACACACACACACGCACAGAGAGAGCGAGAGAGAAAGAGCACCTGTAAAAACAAAGAACAATAACTCACGCAAGAAATAGAGCTACCTGCCAACACAAAAAGGTCGTCATGGTGGTTTCTTCAGTATTACCTTTTCTCTCTCTCTCTCTCTCTCTCTCTCTCTCTCTCTCTCTCTCTCTCTCTCTCTCTCCTTTTCCTGATATAATATACCCAACTGAAGTATAAAAACGTGAGAACAGTGGAAAAGTTCTTGTCATGTGCAAACGATTGAGTTTTGGGTGAGAACTGCCAGGTGATTGAGAGGAAGAGGGTGTGTGATAGTTATATATATATATACATAATATACATATACATAATATACATATATATAATATATATATATATATATATATATATATATATATATATATATATATATATATATATATATATATATATATATATATATATATATATATATATATATATATACAGGTATATATATATATATATATATATATATATATATATATATATATATGGAGAGAGTGAGTGAGAGTTAATGTGAATGCGTGAGAGAGAAAGACATTGTGAGTGTTTGTGTGTGTGTGCATGTGTGTGTTTGTGTGCTCACATTTAAATTAGGGCTCGTAGGCAAATACTGTTAACCTCACACACGCACAACTTTCCCACGTCTCTCTCTCTCTCTCTCTCTCTCTCTCTCTCTCTCTCTCTCTCTCTCTCAGATCTGATGACAATATACCGTCTCGCGCGAAGTAACTCTGGCGAATATAATGATGATGATGATAGTAGTGATGACGGAAGAAGAACGTTGGTGTCATCACTCTCCCTGTTGAAGTGTGTGTGTGAGGGGAGCTGTGGTGAGGGTGGTGGTGTTGTTGGTGATGGTGTAGTGGTGGTGTTGTGTGATTTTGGTGGTGTGGGGATGGTGGTGGTGTTAGTGTAATGCTGATAGTGGGGATGGTGATGACTGGATAAATGTGATTCTGTAGTGGTCGTGGTGTTATTATGGTGGTGATAGCGCAGTGGTGATGATGGTGGTGTGATTGTGGTGTTGGTGGTGATGATGATGACTGGAGGACACTGGTGCTGTACGAGTGGTCATGGTGGTGATAGCGGAATAGTGATGGTGGTAATGGCAGGAGAACCCAAGGGACATTACTTTTTTCGGCTGCAGTCTGTGTGTGAGAGAGCTTGGGTGAGGGTGGCGTGGTGGTGGTGGTGGTGGTGGTGATGCTGATAGTGTTGTGGCAGTGATAGTACAGTAGTGATGATGGTGCTAAGTTGATAAAGTAGTGATAACTCTATGATGACTATTTAATTATATGATCAGATGTATAATGTATTCCATATAATACTGTTGAAACTATATTGTAATAATAATGATGATGATGATGATGATAATATTAATAATAATTGTAATGCCCTCGAAAATATCCCGCAACCCCAATAATAATAATAATAATAATAATAATACTTTATTTCAGACTCACACAGTACAGAGGGGACCATACTGGGGTCCATATATACCTTACAGTAACATAAATATATATAAGCTACTGTACATAGGCTACATAAAATAAAAATAAATTAAATAATACCCAGCTTGCTATCATGCAGTTCACAGCACTGCCTCAACCAAAAACAGTGGTCATCAAACTACTGTGTTACCAAAACCACTGTCCTAATTGTGTACAGTACCATGCCTCACATCATTTAGCTTCCGGTACAGTATGTTGCTACAGTACAGTATAGGAATATCGGTACTGTACTGCACTATGAGGTTCAGTACCGGTATGCTAATTCTGTAGAGTAGCAGACCTGAAATCATTACTTAAGGTTAAATATAGAGCAACTTCCTCCAGCGTGCCTGGATCCTAGAGGTGTACACTATGCTTGGAGTTTGTAGCATTTTAATGATACTGTTCTCAGAAGTGTTAAGGCGCTGAATGAATTTATATGTTAGCTTTCTAATGAGTGATTGGTAACAGTGTAAGTTCATATAGGCACATAGCGTACTTGTACTCTCATATTTTGAGAGCCCCAGAAACATTTTCATGATATTGTGATATGATATACTTAGTCTATTCACTGTCATTTTCTTATAGTTCCACCATAGTTGTGCTGTATACATTGGTGAGCAGTAGGAGTTGAACAATATTATTTTTGTATCCCATGTGCACATATGAAATTTTCTTAATATTGAATTTCCCTGCATGTAAAGTTGCCTTCGCTGACGACCCATATCCTCATCATCTGAGCGATCACTTGAAATATAGTGTCCTAGATACTTTACTTTACTTACTTCTTCTATAATTTCTTCATACAAATGGAATTTAGGTAGCTTTGATTTCAATAGAAGGTTAGATTTAAATATTATGATATTGCTCTTTATAGGATTAAATTTGACTGAATGTTCGATTCCAAATTTTTCACATACTCTTAATAATTTATCCAGTCCTGCTCCAGAGGGCGCGATTAAGGCTAGGTCATCAGCATACAGGAGATGATTTACAATGGTGCTGCCAATACAGCACCCAGTGCGAGTCTTGTTCAGCTCCAGACTAAGATCATCCATGTAGACGTTGAAAAGATACGGAGACAATATCCCCCCCTGCCTAACACCATTGGTTACGGCGAAAGAGCCTGACAGGATGTTGCCCCATCTTACACACATTTTTTGATTAGCATACCAGAAAATAAGTATCCTAACAATATAGCTAGGCACTCCCCTGTTAACTAATTTTGTAATAATGTACTACCCGAGTTGACATCTGGTATAGTGTAGAATAGTCGTCGAACCCTGGTTAGTAACCATATCCTCCATAGGTCAACCAGGCCCGCGCGCTAACCCACTGTACTACCACGGACGTACAAAAGTATAGTAACCTTTAGTTCTATTTGTAAGAACCAGGTGATAGTCTTGTGGTGATTCACGTGATTAGTTTATTGGACTTCCCATCAACGACTATTTTACACTATACCAGACGTCAACTCGGGTAGTACATTATTGGGGTTGCGGGGATATTTTCGAGGGCATTACAATAATAATACTGATGGAGGTTGCACAATAATGATGATAACTACTTGATGTATCTGGGAATTTTTTGTTGATGCTAAAAACTGCTTATCAAAGAAAGTAAAATAGTAAATTGCTTACGTGGTGACATTTTCTGTGAAGAGGGTAAATATTTGAAAACTGTATGGCGAAATTGGTGACAACTGGAAGAATGCTAGACTACTCGGCCCACGGGACAGCTCAGCCCACGGCGAGACAGCTCGGCCCAGTAAAAACGAGACAGCTCGGCCCCGTGTTAATTACGAGACAACTTGGCCCATCTGCTTTGAGACAGCTCGATCGATTTCTGACGATCGGTGTGTGGTATTTTTAAATACCGGTATGATGTTGTATTTTGTAAATACATATGCTTCATTGTCTCCAGTACGACGAAAGAAATTTAACCTAACCTAACCTAACCTAACCTAACAAAACATGGGGCCGAGCTGTCTCAAATAATGGGCCGAGTTGTCCTAAAGTGGGCCGAGCTGTCCGAGCCTAGTTGTCCCATGGGCCGAGTCGTCCAGTCACCAACTGGAATGGTGATCGTGAAATTTAACTTGGAATAGTGACGGTGAAAACTTGGAATAGTGATAGTGAAAACTTAAAATGATGATGGTGGAAACTTGGAATGGTGATGGTGAAAACTTAGATAAAGTTCCATAAAGTATTGAAAAATAAGTTGCTAAGAGGTTCAATTTACCATCAACTCAAAGAAAACAGACTATAATTGTGATAATGGGGGGTACTATTATTAACCCTTAAAAGCAGTTAACCGACTGAGTATCAGCGATGTGTTATATTTTATTATAGCTATATTTAGACGATATTATACAGCTTAGCAAGGATCTGTGGTAATTAAAAAGAGTTGGTTGATATAGTTTGGAGTCTTATTATTACTAGAGATTCTTCCTAAGCTGAATAAAATCGTCTAATAGTTGCCAGAATATGATGACAAGGACGTCCCTGGTACTGGACGGGTTAATAATACTTATGGACACTCGGATGCCATAGTCTCTATCCCACTCATAAATACTCGTGGACTTCACCTATTTATAATTGTGGAAGTATATCTCTGGAAACGAATTTATGAATATAATTGTCTATAAATCAACTACAAAACTATGTATAGGCCTACTAATTATTGTAAAGCAAGTTCTATCCAAAATTCAATCCAGAAAGTTATAATTGCATAAAGATAAATATAGGGGTTCAGGACGTCTTATGGGTGGGCGAGAAATCATGACCTCTATCCTCTGTAACTCCACAACGACTAGAGTGACCGAGCTAATATTTCTACCATTTGGGAAGAGTCAGTCAAGGAATAGATGTGAACATTTACAGCCCATTTGCTCTATCGCATATTGAGTTACAGAGGATAGAGGTAATGATTTATCGCCTACTTACATTGAATGGACTATAGAGACTATGGTATCCGAGCGTACTATGCTGCAAAATGGAAGCCTAAATGCAATGGCAAGTCGCACCCCCATATTATATATAGGATCTAATCACGGGTTTTATTTGCAGTTACATGGGCATTGTGTTTTAATGCTTGGATGGTTTGCTGCACTGAATGTATATTGGTAAGAATTTGGGCTTCAAGATCTTGTATTATTATGTTACTCGTTATTCTTGCAATCTCTCTCTCTCTCTCATATATATATATATATATATATATATATATATATATATATATATATATATATATATGTGTGTGTGTGTGTGTGTGTGTAGAGAGAGAGAGAGAGAGAGAGACGCAGACATGGTTATTAATTTCTAAGAGAGTTTAAATGGGTATATGTTCCGTGTCCTTGATCATCTCACGACACACCCTTTCTCTCTCTCTCTCTCTCTCTTTCTCTCTCTCTCTCTGTGAGTTGTGCAAGTTCCACCTCTTCTACCTGAGTATAATAATAATAATATTTGTATTTCAATAAACCCTCTGAATAACAATGGTTCTTCGATCTTAAGCTGCATAGCATTGTATATTTTTAGCTAGAATCGAAGGTAAAAGGGCGGCGTCATCTGGCTGAAGGGGTCAAACTGAGCTATTGACAGATGCGTTTTTTAATTTTTAAATCCCCTGCTCTCTCTCACGGGTCCGTCTGGTGCATGTGTTCGGATTGCTGATAGCTTATCTTAGTATCTAGATTATACATTACCAGCAGACCAGTGTATTTGCTATATTGGTATACAGGTATGCATACAAATATATACAATCTGATTAATTTGTTATAACTCTTTAGTAGTATACAATAATGGTTAATATATAAGTAAATCTAGAAAGTGAACATCCGGACAATGTTTACGTTTTGAGAGCTGGGGTGCTTGGGGTGGCACGGGTGAAATTTTGGCATATTTATCCCAACATTTGATAACTGAGTGACTGTGACATCACCAACAACACTCTTTATAGTAGTAATAGGTCAGAAGAAGGCATTGAGAACCAGGTGTGTATGTTTAATACCGATACAACCCCAAAATGTAGGCAATGTTTCTGAGATAAATCATCTGTACAAGAAGTGTCTTCGAGATGTTGAGGCTGAAATGTTTTGTTTTCAGATAGGCTAAATTAGACTTGTATTTCTATAGTAAACACTTAGCCTCCACTTTAGGCCTAACCTAAGCTAACCTAAATTAACCATCCTAAGCTAACCTAGCTTAACAATGTAGCCTAGGCCTAGGGCCTAGGCTATGCCTAATTTGTGAGAAATCAAAGCAAGTTCAAAAGTAAGCTAGGCCTATAGCCACTAGGCCTAATATTGGATACTATTTTTGGGGTTATGGGATAATGGGAGTATCATTTAAGGACCCTACAGCCGCGGTTCGCATGCTCTAAAATTAATCTAGGCCTATGTGTTCGCTTCTTGTTTGACCGTTTTTTGGGTTGACCAATGGCCCCCCTAGCCTCCCTAGGACTTCATTATAATTATATATTACCAGCTGCTGAGCTGCCAGCAGAGGGGGCAAATAACGGTAAGGATGTACCATCCAGGTGTATCACCCGCTTTGTTTACATTACCGGTACTCTTAAGTTCGCGATCATCTTCCTGTCTATTTCGACTGTCGTGGTATATAATAAGTCAATAAACGGTAGTCAAAATACACGGGAACGTAATCGCGAGTAGTGTAAACAAGGCGGGGGATATGCCCGAATATTACATTCTTACCCATGATCCATCCTTCCCCAAATATCCGCTGGCTGTGGGATCATTTCAGAAAAACAAACGGTCAAATCCGACACATAGAGCGTGCGAATATCGCCGTGGTAGTCTCCATTAATATTATCAATTTTTGGTATCCTTGAAGATTCTTTTCGCAGCTTGCCCTAGGCCTGAGTTGAGTTTGAGAGTGAATACAATTATTGATTAGGCCTATACAGGATAATGTACATGAAGTTGCATTGTTTTGGTAATTTAATCACTTCCAGCCGGTTCCAGGGGCATAAAGGGAACTATGGATCATAACTTTAACTTGTAGCCTATATTTATTAATAATGATTGAAAGCAAAACAAGAGACTTAGTTTTGAGACTGGATATGAAAAATCTCTTGTTTGCCCGATCTCCAAAACTCCAATGCCTCTTTTCATTCTGGGAAACCCCGGTAAAAGATGGCATTGGCAGATAATTTGTAGCTTCCTCCTGCGCTAGGCCGTCTACAGTTCTACACGGTGGATTTTTGTAATTATAATTATGTTACTGGTATTTTATATACAGTGTGGCGCTGAATTTACTCCCCCAGGACCCAAGGCAGCAGCTCAGGGTGTCAAAACGGAGCAATTTTGTTTGAAGATTTGAATGAATATTAGGAGTACCGGTACAAGAAAATTAACATGAAATAGCATTGCTTTGGCCATTTTATCCCCTCTAAAGACATACTTTGAACTATAGCCTAAACCATAATTTCATCTTTGCATATACAATAATAAAGACTAAAAATAAAGGAATCGGCTTTTGTTTGACACCCTGCCAAGGCTGACAATTATCAGTGGGTACCGGTAGTCAAATTCAACGCCAGCTGTACCGCCGTACTGAGAATGTGTTTTATGATTAACGTACGGTATACAGTACATTACAATGATTTTTATAATTCTGTGTATTTGTGTGCAGGCACGTGAGGGTTCGCGGAGTGACATCAAAATGGCGTGGTCTCTACGCAGCCGGTCCTTCCTACTGGGCATGATCGTGGCCTCCGTCACCTGGGCCACAGTCACTTACCTCTACCTCTCTCTGGTTCAGGTCAGTCTGCCAGACACCACTTGTTCCCAAACCAATGTTAACCACCTTTAGTGTTTAACTTCATGACCATGAGTGATGCTCTTTCTAGCACACATTATTTCCCTTTATTTCTGGTTTTGACTAGCAGCTGGTAGGCCAGCACCTCACACATTCAGGCTAAGTCAGAAGTCGGGTTGTTGTTGTAGTTTCCCAGACTGTCTGGCTGTGCAGTCCCGAGTCCGGTTGACCGAAGCCGCTCCAGATGCTCGGACCCCCGAAGGGGCCAGGGTAAGATGAGATCTGTCTCTGGGAGGGCAGCGGGGGAAGGGATCAACAGCCCATGGGCTTGCGACCCCCGGGCCAATGCACCCACCGTCCACAGCCCCCTTTGCAGTGCCACCCATTCGGGCGATCTCGCCAGCACCTAGAAGGAACATGAAGTTAGTACCGTACCGTACTGTAGAGTAATACAGTATGCTTGTAATTACTATTAAAATATAACTTTTTTTATCAATACTAGATTGTGAATTATATCTTATCTACCTTTCCAGGAGTCCGGCACTTCAACTCGCTTCCAGTATAACGCAGTGATCCCCCAGGAGGCCCGCAGTGGTGAGGCTGGAGAGTCGGAGCCGCTGCAGGACAACATCTACCGAGCACACAGGGATGACGCAGGACCCAAGGCATTCGACGTTGAGAGCAACAGTATTCTAGGCGGGAAGAGAAAGAACAAAAAGCGGGACCCGTACCTGCGGAAAAACCAGCTGGACAAGGCCAGTTTGGAAGATCGCAAGGACAAAAAGTACAGCCAGGATAAGGGTGGGGGGCCATGGGAGGCATTGGCAGCGGATGACGAGGTGGCCTTGGCTGAACTAGGCATGGTTAAGACACATCAAGACCAGGAGGTGAGACTTTTGCAGTAGTTATTACAATCTAAGTTAAGGGGAGGCAGTTGGTTTTTCGAGTCCTCCTCCTCCCTCATGTTTAGCCCTATTAGTTATGAGATTTCAAGACATTTGCCCCTTTAGTTTGGCAATATTCAGACCTTTTGCCCCATTTCTTTGCCACTATTAAGACCTTTCGTGCCATTTAGGTGTCAATTTTTTCCTGGCGAGCAATAGTGAGCCTGTAATTACAGAAGTAACGGTCTTCGGCCGGGACATTTTTCTACCAAAAGATTTACAAATTTATATCGAAGAGGGTCTTGTGGGTGTTTTTTAAAAGTTAGATGGAGGTTTAGAGAGCAAACTAAACCCCCTCCTTAAACCATTGAGCCGAACCAGTAAATTATGCTGCACAATACCGTCTGACCTCCCTTAATGGTTAAAGGTACAGGTCTCCCTCGATTTACGAGGGGTATGATCGTGAAAACCCAATCTTAAATTGAAAAATCTTATAGCAAACCCTTAAATCAATGGGGTAAATGGGGATGCGTTCTCGGACCAGCCTAAGTCCAAACATAAACACCTATTCTATTCTGTATACTCAGGCCCAATCCCCCCTTTTCCTTTTTCTTTATTTATTTATTTATTTATTTATTTATTTATTTTTGTTAAACCTATAATAATGTCATAAATTGGGGCATCGGATAGTGAGAGAGACTTGTAGGCGATCAGCTAAGCCAGGAGATGAGAAATTGTTTCTGAAAGCTAGCTGTTATTATTATTATTATTATTACCTTTTTCCCTCACAGGAGAAGGAGACCGGGTATCGCTTGCACGCCTTCAACACCCTCATCTCCTCCCGTCTCTCACTCCACCGCCCCCTCCCGGACACTAGGAACAAGAGGTCAGTTAACTCCTCGCTCTTATTTACTCGTATCTCCAACTACAATAATTCTACAGTTGTTGTTGTTCCCCAGGCTGTCTGGCCGAACAGCCCCAAGGTCTCGAGCAAGGCCAAGGCCATAAACGAGCGCCCCCACAAAATCCTCCCTGCTTACCACTAACAAAGCCCGGGTGACCGAAGCCACTCCAAGGCAGGGAGCTGAGGAGGGTGCAGAAATGCCCGGGAAACCATAGCCCCACCCAAGGCCCTGTGCCCCTCAGCAATTATGAAGGGAAAGTTGAGGGGTAAGGGAAAAATGTGACACTTTGGCTCCCAATCTGCCAACTTCTAGGTTGGCAGTAGGGAGGTCAATCCACGGAAAAGACGCCGCCACTTGAGATCTAGAAGATATATAAGTAAAAGGAACAGTCAGAGTAAGCTATGGGTATGGCAGAGATCGCTCAGTTCTCACTCGGATAGACCAGCCCATCACCACATGACTAGAACCCAATCCTCTCAGCATCAGCTAGGAAAGGCCCTAGAAAGCCGCCTTTGGCGGTGGGATAGCTCCCCTATTTCAACTCCTTTCGGGGTTGGGCACCCGCCAAAATTCTACAGTTAACCTACATGGGGACTGGACAACTTAAAGGGGTTATCACACTGGGCCAGTTCTCGTCACTCTTCAGCAAAAAGTGGAGCTACCGTCAATCTCCAGCACAAATCTCACCCTTTGATGGAGCTAGGATGCTTCCCGCACTGGGTGGGAAGCTCCAGTTTTTGATGGAGGTAGAGTGTCAGCCTCTTTACAGCTCGCATTTAATCTCATTGATATCTCAAGTATATGACGTCAAAATATATATTTTGCTACATAATTGTGTGTTTTGATTGTGAGAAGGGCTGCAGATAGACATAAACTAAGTGAATTAATGCTAAAATAGATACACCACTTGCAGCTAAATAACCACTTCCTATACCTACGCCACGGCGATTGGTATGAAACGAAAACATTCGGTTGTGTAGCAGGAGGAACTGTTTTTCAGATGCCTATTTACTAAGAATCATTGAACAATATATTTAACCTAGCCTAACCTAACCTAGTATATTAGTGGACTATTTATGAATGTAAAATGTAAAAATATATTGTAACCTTACCAAATTATTGAGATAAATACAGGTCTACCCGCATACACAGGATTATGCCTACAACCTCCGAAAAGTTCAAAATATTTCCTCATATACTGTATGCTCCAAATATAAAACATAATCACGCAAACTTGTAGATTGAGTCATATTATAATATAAGTGTCGATATAAATCCATATTACTCTAAATTATTGGTGAAACAGCACAATATAAACGATCGTTTAGTGCCGAGGTAACGACAGGGGCTCCGTCAGGCTATAGCCTATATTTTGCGAAAAACTTTCTCATAGCTACTTATATAAGCTTCACACGCAAAACATAGCAACATTAACGTATAGATTGGGTCCTATTACACAAAGTTTGTCTATATCAATCAATATTATTTTACAGTTTAAGTGAAACCACTGTATAGCCTACGCCACGGCAATTGGTATGAATCGAAAAAGTTCAAAATATAAATTTCCTCATATAAGCTTCAAATTTAAAACAAAATTACACTAACGTGTAGATTGAGTCATATTGCATATAATTGTAGATGTAAATTCATATTGCTATACATTACAGTATAGGTGAAACGGACCAATATAGGCTAAGGTCGGACGTTGTTATTGTTGTGTCGGAGACTCACGCAGCCAGGACGCTTGGCTTGTGTGATAGAATTTGCGGGCGCTACTGACTGGAAACGGAGATTGGAGATTGACGAGAATTTGGCCCAATGTGATAACCCCTTAACCCGTATAGCCCCAGCGACGCGCCTGACGCGTCGGCGATGTATGTAACGCACAGCCCCAGAGACGCGCCTGGCGCGTCGCCCCAATTGCGCCGACCGTAACCTCAGGTGTAGCCACTCAAGAGGGCTCAGATTTGTATGGGAACTGTGTACGTATCCCACGCAACCGTGCCGATGGTTGAAAACTCTCAAAGTCCACGTGCGTGCGCGCGAGCGCGCAATAACCTGTTTTTTGGGGGATAATTGCCTTCAATTTTTTACTCTTGTAAAATCCGTTTTCGGGGGCTCTGTAGGACCATTTTTTAAGCTTTTTGAGCGGTTTTTCGTGGTTTTTCCTTCATTCCTAACCCATTCGCTATTGTTTCTGGAATAAAACCATTTTTTGAAAACCGGCCGGGTTCTGGTGCGCAAACATTACAAAACTAGCCGGGGCTCCACGGGTTAAGGGGAGATTTTTTTGTTTTTCATTATTATTGTTTATATATTTATTATTTTGTAGGATCACATGCTTTCATTAGTTTCATTTGGAAGTGTTTGGTGAAATAATAAATTAGATTATTTCTGGTTTAGCTGAACATTTCAGCTATGTTTACATTATTAGAATAATACAGTACGGTAGTACGGTAGATATTGTATTAGTTTATACAATACGGTACATACATATTTATGTGTTTTACAAAACTCTGTGGGTCAGGTGCCAGAAAGTGAAGTACCCGGATCATCTACCATCGGCGTCCATCGTTGTGTGTTTCTACCGTGAGGAGATGTGGGCCCTCCTGCGTACCCTACATTCCATCCTGGATCGCACACCGCCACACCTCCTGCATCAGATCATATTGGTTGATGATACGGATGATGGTTAGTTCAATTCAATTAATTGTTTTTTCATGATATACATGTATTTACCTACATTATTTGTATTCAACTATTTGTAGTTTACAGGAAATGAGCTGCGCTCGTGTTGCCTTGTCTCAGTTTCTGTTGACTATGTATGCATGTACAGTATGTATGTATGTATGTATGTATATACTCCGGCACATACCTCATAGCTGGGTGTGGCCGACTCGAGACAGAGACCGAACAAAACCAACATTTAAAGTTCTAATATATACTGTATATACATAAGAACATAATACTGTGTTACACGTGTTAGTACCATACTGGTTATGGGTTACTTATATAATCAGAGACAGTATAGTAGGTCTGACTTGTGATTGGTAGGGTTATGGGTTACTGTACCTATGAAATTATATAGGCCTAAGGTAAGGCTCTGCCTCGAGTCGGCCACCCCCAGCAAAAAAAAAAAAAAATCAAATGGGGTAGGTTCCTGAGTATATAGATAGATAGATAGAAGATAAAATAAGTGCGGTTTGTGACATGGGAAGTTGTTGGCTTCTCATATATGCACATTTACTTTATTGTACTGTAATTTGTAGATGCCCGTAATTATTTCTGTTTTAAGGGATGTTTTGTTCTGTATATTGTAGTGAGTAGAAGCTGTGACCTGAGTTTGATCCTCGTCACAGACACAGTGTGATTGATGTCAACACAGCTGATCATTTTGTCCAACCCCTTATCCGACAGAGAGCTACCACAAGGAGGTGTTGAGTAAGACGTCTGAAGTGAGTGACAAGGTGGTGCTGGTGAAGACCCCACGGCGGGAGGGTCTCATCAGGGCCAGAGTCTTCGGTGCCAAGCAGGCCACGGGACAGGTATGGTATTAAGGAACACCCCGTTCTTAACATTAATCCTCCATTACAAACCCCAATGCACTTGAATAAATTAATTAAAGCATATGGTCCTCCGGGATTCAAACTCGGGAAACCACACCTGGAACATAAACATCTAAACCATTACACCACCAATACATTGTTTCACATTATAATACATTGCCCACCACCCGTTGTTACCTCCTTGTTGTTTGATTTTGTTGGTGACTGGACATCTCAACCAGTAGACCATTTCTGCTGGTTCTCAACCAGTTCCAACTTTTCCAGTACTGTTTGGTATGTTTAGGTTACGTTAGGACTGTAAGTTAGTCATCATCATCATCAAATCTGACGCCTCGCTTCCAGAGGAAGCATCCCAAAAGGGATGGCCATGGCAGAAACTGCCTCCAGGCTCCCAGACATGCCGCGACTGACCCACTCCACAGTGCCATTTCCACTAAGTGGATTATAACCATGAACACTGAAGGAGCAGACCCAGAGTAGTCCCTCACCCGGATGGCAGTTCCACCACTGTTTTGCGATTTTATTTACCCCAATGGGGCCCTGGCTGGAAGCATACCAAGCACAGGAATTTTCTGGAAATAGGAACCAGTGGTCCACTGCTCCAGAGGCTGATTGCACCACCAAAGTGGCGGGCGGTGAGGTCGCCGCATCCCTACGCCAGTTAGTAAGTAAGTTAGTAATTTAATGTATTATAACAGATAGTATCTCCCAAGTAGCAAAACTTGTCCACCATCTCCAGTGCCTCATTGTCAATGTAACACTCTCAAGCCGTTCATTGAACACAAGCTCACCTTTGCATACTATGCATACAAATTTCTCAACTTCGGACTTCTTACTCAGTAGAGGTCCCTTTATTGCAGTGCAGCGCATTTTCCGGTAGTGTATCCAGCAGCCGCAGACGCTACACTATATATAGTTCGCGCCCATCCCATTTCTACATACTACGCATGGGTTTACACCATTCCATGCCCTAATCTACCATGTAAATCCTTGATTTAGTTTATATTAACTCTTAAACCTTGTGTGTACGTACAGGTGTTGGTGTTCCTGGATAGTCACGTGGAGGTTAATGTTGGATGGTTGGAGCCTCTACTGTCCCGGGTGGCTGAGGATCACAAACACGTGGTCACTCCCATCATCGACGTTATCTCTCCGGACACGTTCCAGGTAATTTTGCATGGCCTATATTTTAACTTACGGGGGTAGCACACAAGCTTTTTCGTAGATTTTCAATTGTTTCTGATTCTCTTGAACCCCATATGTTGCCACTCTATATATAAAGGCACTCAAGGATGTCAAAGTGTACAGTTGGCCAAATAAGTTGTGTCTCCGCGTTCATTACATTTTGCTCGTTGTGTGCTGTATTGGCTGTCAGATATTGAATATGGTGTGTAAAGATAGAAACATGTTGTATATATATCTCACTTAATCATGTGTAAGAATTTCTGATACCAATTATTGTCCCAGTTTTGGTTTGACTTTGTTTGCAAGTTTTACATTTTAATTGATCAAAACATATTTGGTGCCGCGACATATTTGGCCGACTGTACTTAACGCTGACCATTCCCCCCCCCCCCCAGTATACAGCATCACCGTTGGTTCGTGGAGGGTTCAACTGGGGTCTACACTTCAAGTGGGATAATGTGCCTGCCTCTTACTTCACTGACAAGGAGAACTACGTCAAACCCATCAGGTCAGCCACTCTATGTACAGCTACTGACAGATGTTCGTGAGCTCTTGTGATTTTCATAATGCAAATACTGTATATCCATTTAGAATTATGCTCAGATCAAAATATTAGCTATCTATTAATAATACATAATATGTATTTATTAGTACCGTATATAGCTGATTTGATCTGAACATCCATCTGAATGGATTCATTTGTATAAAGAAAATCGCAACAGCTCACAAACATTTGTCAGTAGCTGTACAAGGGCTCATATGATACCCGAGTCCTTTCTATAGTCAATAATTGTACAGTATATGTAATAATTTTATATAGGTGGGAATACCACTCAGCTTACGCATAGTTGATTAAAAAAAGTCTCCCCTTAACAAAGACTTACTAATTTGTTTTACTAAATGTATATGTTATGTGAAGGTCGCCGACCATGGCCGGGGGACTGTTTGCCATGGACCGCGGGTACTTCAAGGAACTGGGAGAGTACGACACCGGCATGGACGTGTGGGGCGGGGAGAATCTCGAGATGTCCTTTAGGGTAGGTTCAGTCGCCTTTTACAGTATCAGGTAAAGGCTGTGTCTCTCGAGCTTTTTTACCCCCTTTCTTCCTTATGTTTATCCCCATTAGTTTTTGAAATTTTAAGACTTTTGCCTCATTAGTTTGTCGAAATTAAGACCTTTCGCCCTATTTCTTTGTCAATATTATAATGTAAAACTTGCAAAATATCAATACCTTAAGACCTTTCGTGCCCTTCCTGTGCTACTGTGTCTTTACCCATAAAATATTAAATCATGATGCCACCATTTCTTCAGATCTGGCAGTGTGGTGGTACGCTGGAAGTAATGCCTTGTTCCCGGGTGGGTCACATCTTTCGCCGCCGCCGCCCCTACACCGGGCCGGATGGTCGGGACGCTCTTCTCCGCAACTCACTCAGGCTGGCTCACGTCTGGCTCGATGACTATAAGGTACGATCGCATGTAGTGATAAATATAATGTAAAACTTGCAAAATAAACAAACCAAAACAGTATACACTATAATTATGTAGGCCTATATACAGTACAGTACTGTACTCTGGCACTTACCGTACCTGTTTTTTTTTTTGTTTTTTTTTTTTATGGGGGTTGCCGACTCGAGACAGAACCCGAACAGGAACATCACAACACATCAGAAAAACAAAACAAAATCACACACCAAAACAGAGACGACACAATATAAAGACACACAAGATATGTAATGATTCTGACACACTGATTGAATATTATCAAACATTTCTTGACTAGGCCCTACATCTTGAATGTGATGATAGTGCGTTGTTTTATGTGCGATTAGTTTGCTTGGATACAGATTAACTAACTCATGTAGATAGCCTAGCCTATGTGGTGGATTGTGTTCTTTAATTTCAAAATTTTATTTGTATTAAGCGTTATTTCCACATGGCGATTTTGATGAGTTCTTTTGTCTTTATCTTGTGCCATCCCAGTTTTCGTTTGTTTATTTTGCAAGTTTTACAATTTAACGTCCATCATCTATATTCTTCTGTCAGTGTGTTCATCAGAGAAGTCATCTTTGCTGGAAAGTGTGCCTGTTTAGTGAGCAGTTACACTTTTCACCATAATGTCATGGTGGTTGACAATATAGCCTTGGGCGCCAGTACAGGTCTCCCTCAATTTACGATTGAGTTACGTTCCTGGAAACCCAATATTCAATAGAAAGATCATATAGCAAACCCTAAAAGTAATGGGGTTGTTGTTGTTGTTCCCCAAGCTGCCTGGCCGAACAGCCCCAAGGCCCCGAGCAATTCCAAGGCCATAACCGAGCGCCCCCACAGAACCCTCCCTGCCGACCACAATAAAGCCTGGGTGACCGAAGCCACTCCATGGCGGGGAGCTCAGGAGGGTGCGGAAACGCAAACGGGTAAATGGGGATGCATTCTCGGACCAGCTAAACCCCAAACACAAACACCTAAAAACCTATAATAATATCGTAAATCGGGGCATCGACTGGTGAGGGAAACATGTATGGAAATAAGGCACTTTGATAAGATCATATAGTACAGGGTGTCAAACGAAAGCCGATTCCATTCTTTTTAGTCTTTATTATTGTCTATCTATAGCTACAATTGCAGTTTATAGTTCTAATTATGCCTCTGGAAGTGATAATATGACCAAAACTATGCTAATTCTTTTTAATTTTCATGTATTCCTTCTCATATCCATTGAAGTCTTCAAACAAAATTGCTCTAGTTTGACACCCAGATACTGTATGTTATTTATTATAAGTCCTATTGGTGTGAGTATCCTAGGTTCGAGTTCTTGGAGTGCCACATGTATTTGTTGATTTCATTAATTGAGTTTAGAAGTGAAATTGGTTGGTGAAAAAATATGAATTTATATATTAACTTATTTTTTTTCTACCAGGATCACTTCTTGAATATGCGTCCAGCAGCCAGTAAATTAGACTACGGTGATGTGTCGGAGCGCGTGCATCTGCGGGAGCGCCTGGGGTGCCAGCCGTTCTCGTGGTACCTGAAGGAGGTGTACCCTGAGCTGCGTCTGCCGGGGGTGGAGGGGGAGGACCAGGTGGGGGGAAAGGGGGCACAGGTGGGGGAGCTAGATAACGCAGGTCGACAGTTTCAGCCGTGGAACCAACGCGCCCGCAACTATACTAACAAATATCAGGTTAGTCTTCAGCCCCTTTTAAACTATACAGTCAGGTCTCGATATACGTGGTCATTTCGTCCCTTGTACCTACCGTTTATATCAAATCCGCATATTAGATGTCTTTGTGGCGCAATGCATAAGTGTGTTGATTTTCGGTGTGAGCGTCCTGGGTTCGAATCCCCGGATTGCCACATGTGTTTGTTAATTTCATTAATGGAGTTTAGGAGTAAAGTTGGTTGGTGCAGAGAACATAATAATTACATGTATTATGGGAATTAATTAAATTAACTCCAGCCACTCTCCCAAAGTCCTCTATTTGAGCCTTTAGCCTACTTTAAACCGACATTATACCGCCAACAAAAACTTATTTGCGTGTCAGGCAGGCAATAACAGCATCAATAAGAACTGTTTTGGACCTGCTACTGACCTATTTTCGGGTCAGGCACGCAATATCCTGCAACGTAAACAGACCATACTCTGTTTTGTGTTGTCTGCTACGACCCGGGCGGTCCAGCACCGACCCAGAGTTGCAGCAGGACCCCCGTCGCCCGCAAATATCTGTGTAGTGTATATACTGTACAAAGTTTTTCCGTGTTGTGGCTAACTTTGGAATTATTTGGGTTACCGCATCTAAACTAATCCGTGTACCGTATACGAAACGCGCTTATATCGAGACCTGACTGTACTGTACTATACTTCTATATATACTATACATCTATACCCTATAAAGCTATAAACTTTTATAAGTTTACTGTATAGTACCGTAAAACCTGGTCGCTTCGGACTTGGGTCGTAACTTCGGACATCGGCGATAATAAGTAATTAGCCATTGTCATTATATAATGGAAACGCTTTTTATTGTTTTTTTTGTGGGGTCCGTTTAGAGAAATGGCAAAGGAAGAGCATGTAAAAGCCCTAGGGAACTGACATGAGTACAGTATATGTACACTAAAAAAATATTATATATATGACGAAAAGTTTTACATTTTTCGCTACCCTGCCAAACTTCTATCACCCTGAAGATTTTTGTTTGTATGAATGATGTTGTGACTGATATAATTTTGTAGTAAAATTACCAGAGACAACATCCACCAAAGGAAATTTGTTACACTTGTATAACGCTCTAGCTAGAACACTATCATTTAACCTATTGTGTTTTCCACAAAAAAAAAGAAGGTAACTTCGGACATGGAACAAACAAATCGTTTGTTATTATTTGCCCTATGAAAATAATTCATAATACAGTACTTGTCCATCATTAAAATGGTGGTTAAGATCAAATAATCAATCTCCGAGTCCAAAAACCCATAAAAATATGATAATATGCTAACCGATTTATGTATTTAGGATAATTCTGGATATATATATATAAATTAGGAGAGGCATATATCTTGTTCAAAAAATCTATTATCTGCCGTAAGAAACACCAACACATACGTTATACCTATAAAAATGCTCAAATTCATAAAAATGTATATGCAGTGATAGAGTATACATACCTATATATTTTCACTAGGCCTAGTTAATTTTCGAGTTATTGATTTGACAGCATTGGTTATTTTTCCTGCTCAATATTTTCTAAGAGTTCAATGCCTAACGAGAACAGATCCAAAAAGAATATTTGTTTAAACATCATATATAACCCCCTCCTATACTAATTATACAGGCCTAAAAGTATTGACTGTGCATTTTCCAGTAAGACATCGGACAGGAATAAGCAGCAATAGTAAAATATTCATATAAAATAGTAAGAGCCGAAAAATGAATGAAATAAAACCACGAACGTACGTCCGAAGTTCCCCTCCGCTTGTCCGAAGCTAACCCAGCTTTCTTGGCAATCATTTTCCATAAGAAATCACTGTATGTCCGAAGTTATCCATACATTGTTAAATATAGTTAAGCTAATCTGCATAATTGTGATATCTTCCCAAATACTTCATATATATTTTATACACGTTTACAATAATTACCTCTCTGATGCGTAGCTCGCCCTTAAGAACGTTGAACCCTCCAAGATGAACCAGCTACTCAGCGAAACAACAAACCACCATCTTAACCAAGAAGCACAAACGTCGACACACAAAAACCACAGCCCAAACAACTACAACGCCATGTAATACCAAACAAACCACATACCATATCCAACTCACTATTTATACCATCTGCTAGTCATGCCTTAAACCACCATTACATGAAACACGCCGGACAATCGCTCCCCACTATCGCTAGCACAACCTCTCTCCGTGATCTCTCCTTTCCGACTCCCTTCTCCTCCCCACATCGCATACACGCCCCCACTCACGTCATTGCATCCTCGATAATTTAATCATCAGGGTAATCTACCCTACAAATTATAGATACTCTACATGCGATTATACTATAGGTAGTATAATGATAGTATACATAACATATACATTATACTATAGGTAGTATAATGATAGTATACATAACATATACATTATACTATAGGTAGTATAATGATAGTATACATAACATATACATTATACTATAGGTAGTATAATGATAGTATACATAACATATACATTATACTATAGGTAGTATAATGATAGTATACATAACATATACATTATACTATAGGTAGTATAATGATAGTATACATAACATATACATTATACTATAGGTAGTATAATGATAGTATACATAACATATACATTATACTATAGGTAGTATAATGATAGTATACATAACATATACATTATACTATAGGTAGTATAATGATAGTATACATAACATATACATTTACTTAATTACCACCCAACTCTTGATCTAACTTGCCAAGGGTAAACAACCATACCGGTCGTTTGCAGGCCAACCATACATGGTCGTTTGCAGGCCAATTTGTAGCCAGCACATCAAGATTCTAACATACATGTCCGAAGTTAGCCACTTTTCAAGATGACTTCGGACACCATTTAGGATAAGGATAGCTCTCTTATTATGGGGGATAATTTTAGGAGGCTTCCTGGATTACCACGCACTATCACCACACATCACTTGACCTATTTATACTGTATCTCTATAATGTGTTTACAGTCAGGAGATATCGTTAAAAAAACTTGAAAAATGTCCGAAGTTACACGGTTTTACGGTACTCTATCAAACCATAAACTTCTATATGCCAGCTCCGATTAAGTGGCAGCGACCTATGTTTGGAGTCGGAGAGTGAGCCGTTTAAGAAGGGGTCTCGGCTGCAGCTGGGTCCATGTCGTGGTGTGGCGCGGCAGACCTTCCACCAGACGGGGAAGAACGAGCTGGTGCTGGACCGCCTGCTGTGTCTGGAGGCAGCACACCACCGCCCACGCCTCACCAAGTGTCACGAGATGGGCGGGGCTCAGGAGTGGCGGCTTAAGTCACAGGTAAGTTGAGGTGCCTTTGTTCTATGATGATCTGTTAGGTTCAGGGATATTTCGTTGCGAGGCCGGTCTATATAATCTGTGCCCCATGAATATACTTTCCTCTCACTTAAACAGTAGGCTACCATAGCGCAGTTGGGATTATGAACATGATTAGATTAATATCCAGTATTCGAGAATGGATAATAAGTCATAGGCATGTGCATAAACCTTTTAACCGTCTTGGTGGTGTAGCCTAATGGTTAGAGTGTCTACAAATCTGTGTGTGATAACCCAGGTTCGAATCCCGGTGGATCACATATATGCTTTCATTAATTTCATTGGAGGTGTTTGGTGTTGTGGTGAAATTAATAAAATATAGATGCTATACAGTTAATTCCTTACTCTAAGTTGTAATTAAATTCCTGAAAATCAAGACTTTAAATGAAACAACTTTTAAGTGAAGCAGTTATTTTACTTGTACGGTCGCGCTAATAAGTCCCAGCTGTCATTACGTTTGGCTTGCTCTGTGCTGTCAGATGTTGGATAGGATGGGTAAATGTAGGAGCATGTTTGTATATCTCACTTGATATGAAGAAATAAAGCTTAGATATTGCTGATACCAATTATTGATCGAAACATACTTGGTGCCGAGACATCACTTATTAGCGCTATTGTACAATCGCGCTAATAAGTGATGTCTCGGCACCAATTATGTTTTGATCAATAATTGGTATCAGCAATATCTAAGCTTCATTTCTTCATATCGAGTGCAATATACAAACATGTTCCTACACTTACCCACCCTATTCAACATCTGACAGACATTAATACAGCACAGAGCAAGCCAAACGTAAGGACAGCTGAGACATGACTTATTAGCGCTATGTACAACTTCTTTCTGCTCCCCAGTTTGGTATAGCGGTGTACAACTTAGCGGTGGGTTTGTGTCTGGCGGGGGAGGAGAGGCGGGTAGGGGCGGCGGTGGTGATGGAGATGTGTTCACTGCCAGACCGAGCCACGTGGGACCTGCTGCCCGTCGCATCATGAGGCTCGGGGGCACAACCAACACCACCACCTCGGGAGTAGAGATCACGTAGTGAGAGAAGCAGCCATCTTGTTATTTGGATCCCATTTTGGTGCTGTCATTATCAAACAAACAACGGGGTGATATTATAATGTAAAACTTGCAAAACAAACACACCAAAACAGGGACGACACAACATTAGACGATCAACATTTCTGGAGTATTTTGCACTGGTATCGGAAACTAGACTGGTGGTAGATGAACTTAGGTAACAGAAATGCTATAAATGTTGACCTCATAAGATGCCAGACCAGTGTTGAGAGGATAAATGTTGAGGGAAAAAGCGCTCGTGTGATACCGGCTTTACCGTCTCTACCCCGGGGCATCGTTTACTTTGAGGGTCACATAAGCACAATACTGTTACATCGTGTTACCAAGATATACGGTAACTGGGTCGTGTCACAAAACGGTTACATCTTGTTACAAATACAGGTACAGTGGACCACATGGATTTGTATACACTGATTTTATGTATTATAATGTAAAACTTGCGAATTAAACAAACCAAAACTGGGACGACACAATATAAGCACAAAAGAACTTTTCAAAATCACTATGTGGAAATGACGCTTTAGCAAAATATAGACTTTCAGACTTTTCCGGTTTCTGAGGTCGGAGTTCGGAGTTTCAGACATTCGATAAAATAACTCTGTCGGACAGGCTTTCCCCCGCAATTATTCTGAAAATGTGAGGTTTTACTGTATTGAGAAAATACCATTTACAGTGTATATATATTTTTATACTTCAATATGATGCATTACTGCTTAAAGAAGCATTACTATTTTTTGCAGTTTAGTATAGAATTATTACTAGATTTAGTTATTTTGTAATTTGTTATAGAATTATGAGTATATTTTTGCAATTAAGTATTTTTTATTTGGTGAAGAAATGTTAGTATGTTCTTGCAATTTAGTATGTAGGTCTAATGATACTATTTTCACCTTATTTGAAAATAGCCTTGGGTCATTTGATTTTTTTTTTTTTTTTTTCATACAATACAGTATAGGTACAGTACTGTACTGTTCAATGACATGTACAGTATTAAAAAACTGTACGGTACCGGTACTGTATATTCGGTGTCAGTGACACTGAACATTACGACAATAGTTCCAGCTGATTGACTTGTGTGACTGTGATTATTTAAACCTTTGTTAAGAGTAAGTAATTACTACGAGACAAGACATTGGACACAGTCGCAAGAGCCAATCAGTTGGAATAATTGACATTATAACGTAAAATTTGCAAAATAAACAAACCAAAACAGGGACGACACAATATAAAGACAAAAGAACTTATCAAAATTGCTATGTGGAAACAACGCTTTAGTAAACATATAAGTGGGCTGTTATTTTCTGAGTCGCTGAAACCAAGAATAGTTATACAGTACTGTACTATGTTTGTATAATACAGTACAGTACTATGTTTGTATAATAGTACATTACAGATAACTTGGTCCAGTATAGTACTGTATTAGGTTTTATGCTGCACATGTACGGTCGCGCTAATAAGTCGTGTCCCAGCGGTCATTACGTTTGGCTTACCCTGTGCTGTATTAATGTTCGTCAGATGTTGAATAGGGTGGTTAAGTATAGGAACATCTTTGTATATTTCACTCTATATGAAGAAATGAAGCTTAGATATTTCTGATACCAATTATTGATCAAAACACACTTGGTGCCGAGACATCACTTATTATCGCGACTGTACAGTAGTTTGAATTATTTGACACATTACTCTCTCTCAAGTTACGTTCGAGTCAAAATATCTGGGCACGTGGGGAACTTGAAGCAGTTTAAGTCTTAGGATGAAGGAAATGTAGAGCTCATCAGAGAATTCCATAGTTTACTTGTTGAGTGGAAGAAAGACTGAGAAAATCAGTTCACTCGTGGGTTAAGAAGTTGGACAGAATATGGGTGGGAAGGTGTTTAAAGGTATGTACAGTACAGTCAGGTCTTGATATACGTGCGTTTCGTATACACGGATTCGTTTGGACCGTGTAACCCTAAAAATTCCAAAGTCGGCCACAATACGGAAAACATTTGTATATACACAGACATTTGCGGGCGTCGGGTGTCCTGCTGCAACTCCGTTTCGGTGCCGGACGGCCCGGGTCGTAGCAGACGACACAAAACAAAGAGTGTGGTCTGTTTACGTTGCAGGATATTGCATGCTTGACACACAAATACTGTAGGTCAATAGCAGCGCCCAAAACAGTTCTTATTGATGCTGTTATTGCCTGCCTGACATGCAAATAAGTTTTTGTTGGTGGTATAATGTCGGCTTAAGGTAGGCTAAGGGCTCAAATAGGGGACTTTGGGAAAGTGGCTGGAACGAATTTAATTCATTCCCACAAGGCCTGTTATTTGATATACACGGCACGTACACGATATGAATTAACCGTCTATATGGAGACTTGACTGTATTTATTTTGTTTTCAGTTATTTACCTTTCAGTACAGCGACGCCTTTCTTTTGTTAAGTTTGGGAAGGATCTGTTAGTCAATTTAGTTTATATGAGATGGTTTGTAATCTTTAGAATCCTACAGGTCATTCCGAAGCTGTATGGTATTACCTAACTGAAGCCAGAATAACTGGGAAATGGCTCCGTCATGCTGAAGGGGTTAAGACTAGTGCCATACAGTGCTTGTTTAGGTAAGTATTATTATTATTATTATTATTATTATTATTATTTGTCATGCTTGAGGCAGTTGGTTCTCAATTACATTTACGTACAGTATTGTTTTGTTATTGCCGTATTATTATTATTACAGTACTGTATTATTATAGACAATATTTCATGCTTAGGGCAGTCGGAGGCAAGAGTGTAATATTCGGGCGTACCACCCGCCTTGTTTACACTACGCGGACGCTCGCGACAATGTTCCCGTCTATTTTGACTGCCGTGGGATGCAATAATAGCAACCCCCCATGACTTATTGTCATCATCTTACTGTATATATTGCCAGTAGGGGGCAAATAACAGAAAAAATAGCCGACCTATCGACCTATGTAAACATGACGACCGTACGCCCAGATAATACATCCTTCCCCAGTTGGATTTCTATAACATTTACTGTAATTGCCATCCACACAAGTTGAGGTTGGTAGATTAATACTGATAGAAGTATCGGATTAATCCATTTTAACTTTTTTTATGGCTAAGAAGTCAGTGCTGTAATCCACAAAGGCTATGATTCCCCAGCCAAGCTATATGTTGTTATATATATTTGTTTAATATACAGGTATTTATCATTATTTTTCTTTATATGTATCTATGTGTATGTATTCTGTGTATGGCCACCCTCATTAAGGGGAGTAAGGCGTCCGGCAATAGATAGATAGATAGATAGATGTGTGTGCGAGGACTGCATAATAATATTCTGTGGCCAATGTTTTGGTCAGAGAATGCATCTTGGCTGGAAAGTGTAATAGATTAGTTGACCAGTTGCACTTTCTAGCATCACATCAAGGTGATTGACAATATAGTTCCGGGCCGCCGTAAGGATATACAGCCCTGTAGTTTGGAACAATCGTATGTATGTATGGAGCTAAGGAGGGAAGGAACTTTGATTCTTGACTGTACAATTGATGGTAGAGACTATAGTTCATTCAATATAGTTAGGGCATAAATAGTGATCTCTATCCTCTATAACTCAAAAAAGGCTAAAGCAAATGGGCTATGAATCTCCACACCTATTCCCTGGCTGTCTCTTCCCAAATGGTAGAATTATTAGCCCAATTACTATACTGTAGTCGTTTTTTAGTTATAAGAGGTAGAAGCCTGGATTTCGACCTACCTATAATGGACAGAGTAAATATAGTAGGAGGTTTGTAATTAGCTGTTGTGGTTGTGACAATGCATTCCTGTTCAAGGGTTAGTGAATAAATTTAACATGTAAATCAAATGAATTAATATGATTTCAGAAGAATTACAATGTAAAACTTGCAAACAGAGCAAACCAAAACTGGGACAAAGACAATATAAAGTCAAAACAACGTATCAAAATCGCTATGTGGAAGGATGTATAGCCTCGGAAAATTTTGAGTAACCCGCATCCCATATGTTGGACAAAGTAATGCGACAAGTGAGGGTGAAGTAGCGGAGCAAACCATTCATAAACACGAGGAAGAAGAGGGACCAGAAAAACTACCCATCTCCCCTTAAGATTAAGATTTTGTATGCCTGTACAAGTAGCTATGTATGAATAGTTAATGAGTAGATTTTGTAAATACCAGGTACTGTAATTTTAAACTGTTTAGTGAAGGGATACATGTTCATGGAAAAACATGTTCATTACTTTAATAAAATAATGAAAGTTTGCTACTTTTACAGTTATGCTATCCTACTAATCTATAATCATATACATTTACAGTTATGCTATCCTACTAATCTATAATCATATACTTTTACAGTTATGCTATCCTACTAATCTATAATCATATACATTTCCCTGTCTTTGTGAAAGATTGCTTCTGTATCGCGAGTCAAAACAAATTTCTAGTTTTTTATATCACTCGCCAAAACACGTTGCTGTTGTTCATTGTTATCCAGATGTTTTGGAGAGTTATAGCCATAATAGCGAACCAACTCATGTAGTAGAGCTAAAACTGATGTCAAATATTGAGTGTAAAACCCTTGATGGTGTAATGGTTTGAGTACATACATACAAGTTTAAAGACCGTTTTGTCCACAGAGAATGTGGTTACAGACTCACGCCCTAAATGGTTTGAGTGTTTTAAGATCTGTATGTGGTAACCCAGGTTCGAATCCCGGGTGGAGCACATGCTTTCATTAATTTCATTGGGAGGTGTTTGGTGTTGTGAGGGAAGTAAATAAATTAAATTATCATTCAGACAAGTGGGGTACCTCTATTGTCTGAGTGGTTAGAGTGACGGTCTTGTAACTGAGTGGTCCCATGTTCAGTACCAGCAGTGAGGGTTGGGAGTTTGGTGAGAAGACCAGTTCAGTATCCAACCCAGTTTGGCTACTAAAAATTAAAGTAATAATATGAAAGTTCAAAAATACTCTCCCTTACACATATTGTTTGATTCCAAGGTTATCCAGCTGTGAATCGGCAGTGAATAAAAGCGGTGTTACTTGAGCGCGTTTTTCGGAAAAAATTTCAGGCAATTGTGGTCTTGCATCTTCTGAATTAAAGTTTTATATTATTTCAAGGTCTTAAAATCATGTAAAGTCAGTCTAGTTGTCAATCCAGTGCAAAAATACCAAGAAATAGTACGAGAAAAAACTTGCTCATCGTATATTGACAGAAAAAGCTCTCATGTGACACTACGGTCACAAGGACTGGTCAAGCATTACACGTTAGGAGTGGGCTTATCGGGGCACTGCAGCCACACTACTTTTATTGGTCCCAATTGCCTGGAATTCCTCCAATTCCAGTCTCTCATAACCTGTAAGCGTTAAATGCTGTTATTTATAGAGGTGTCCCAAGCCTCTCTTCCCACTCATGAGGTAGCAGTATTAAGTTAATTATGTGTGTGCGCAAAGAATAGGGAATAAGTCTTATAACTAGATCTATAGGAATAATCGGAGTAGATGTAGCTCGGATTCGTAGGGATGCTACCCCCTAAAAGACGAGCTAACCCCGTCTCTTCTACGAGAGAGAGAGAGAGTGTGATGTAAGGAGAGGAAATACTACTAATAGAAAGAGCCACATAGAGACGATTTTATGAAGATTAGGATGGATATATGGTAACTAAAAGGATTATTTGAGATAGTCTGTAGCCTCTCTCCGCCGCAATGTTGCATCTCTCTCGCTATTCTATCGCTACTACAATAATCAGTGTTCCTCAGAGCTTTCTCAGTCTATATCACCTCCTCTACGTAGGTTAAGTAGTACTCACTATTTTTCAACGCAATCCCACCCCTACTCAGTGCAACTCTCCAACCCAAGAGTGAAACGTTATTCTCAGTCTTCTATTCAACTGCTGAGCTCTGGAATTCTCTCCCAGAATCAGTCTTTCCCTCTACCTATTACTTAACCCACTGAGCCCCAGCGACGCACTGTTTGCGTCCAAAATGTTTGTAACGCTAAACCCCAGGGACGCATAAGGTGCGTCCTGGTTAATTACTCTGGTCCTATGGCACCTAGAGGGCTCAGATTTGTATGGGAACTGTGTAAGTATCCCACGCAACAATGCCGATGGTTGAAAACTCTCAAAGGCCAACCGCGTGTGCGCGAGCGCGCAAAAACCTGTTTTTGCCTACCCATTTCCCCATGTTAATTCCGACTTTCGGGCGCACCGTAGGACCCCTTAACCCTTCCAGCCCGGCTGTCCTTTTATAAGGACACCGCGGAAGATGGGCAGGACCCCGGGTGTCCTTATAACAGGCAGTAAGCTTGAAAGCCTATTCAGCTTGGTCTGAATGCCGTGCATCCGACGTATGTAAACAAAGCCGGTCAGTGCGTCACCGCACCTCCGAAAACAAGGAGACGTCGGATCAATGTTGTTGTTGTATGGTATGACGAAATTAGTGTCTGAAAAGCTCCGATATTGTCAACATCGCGGAAAAATTCGCTCCACGGAAATCGTCATCACAACTGAACCAGTTGACTTACAGAGCTCTACTCAATGCCAGTCTACAGATTGGAAACCGCACTACGTTTAGAGGTGGATGCGTGGGAAATTTCTAGCAGTTAAAATAACAAAGATATGGTAGCCTAGGCCTAGACGTTTTTCGGCCAAATCACCCGGGTACCTGACACTGTCCTTAGGAGGGGGCCCCCGGGGGGGAAGGGTTAATGACCTAGGGGTCGGTTTTTTGTGGGTTTCCTTCATTTCTAACCCATTCCTGGTGTTTTCTGGAAAACTTTTTTTCACAGCCTGCCGGTCCTGGGTGGTACATTTATTATTAACTAGCTGGGGTTCAGTGGGTTAAATTGCTTCAAACTCTGTGTGTCCAGGCATTTTGGCTCGAACGTCCCTTGATTTTGGCCATGCCACTCTTTCAATTCTGGGGGAGGCACTCGATACAGGCAGCTCTGCCTTTTGTCTCCCTCACTCACATAGAAAAAAAACGCCTTTCCTAATCTTTATTCAGCAATTTGTTCGAATTGCTAATTCGTGCAAATATAGACAATTCCGTAATGTGACCACATGGGAGTTTTGGTCTTTAACCCATTGGCTGCGAGTGACGTTCCTGAATGTTCTGGGAATTTACAGCAATTTCCAGGTTTGTAAAAGCCGTAGAAATCGAGTGTCAGTGGGCGGGAGCGTGAGGGACCCACCTCCGACCCTCAGAGCAGCGAGCGGCTCATTGAGGGAGACTGTGTCCGCCGGAGTCTCACAACAGTGTTGCCGAGCGAGCGAGAGCTAATAATTAGCGGTTTTCCCCGTATGTTTATGGCAACGCTGCGGGTGAACCCCGCCACCTACGGAGATCGTTCTGGTCTCATTTTGAAGCTATTTTTGCCTAGTTTTCGGCAGAATACAGTTCATTTAATGCAGATGCTTGATTAATCATTCAGGAGTGCCTGAATAGGCCCTAAATAGCCTAAATATGCTTGCAGCGTAAGTGTTAAGGAAATTTGAGCTGTAGGCTAGACCTAAGCATCGGGAAGCATCGGAATGTATAGCAGGATTATCAGCTAAAATATGGTTGTAGTTATATTAAATAAACTTTGTATCCATTACAAGCTTACATGTTTATTTTAGGTTGCTGAATACCAATAATTAGCCTAGGGATTCAACCTCCCTATAGATGTCAATTGATTGCATTCAGGGTAGCCTACTCGCAGAAAGAATGCGAGATGCAATCAATCAAAATCGTACACTACTCTTCCTTGCAACATCTTGTAGTGATATAAAAATACAACCATAAATATTGCCGCATAAGCATCTTTTTGTGTTTACCTTTCTGGGTATCGAAGTTATATATAAATACCCAAATCTCAATTAAAGAGTGAGATCCGTCATCCATACGGAAGTAGCTGGCAACCCTGCATTCCAGCTTCCTAAATCCCTGAGCCAGCGTCAGTGTTGCTTCGGCCACTGACGAGTGAGGTGTTGCGCCGCTACTCTTCGTTGCCTCGCCCCTCAAACCTCGCCACACGTCCACAACGCCCAACACACCCACACCCCAAGCCCAACTACACACCCACCGCGTCCATTCCACACCCACCAGACCGCCCGAAAGCCCCGTATCGTACAGTGAAAGGAGTTACAGTGAGGATATAGTGTGAGTGTGTGAGGAGCTCTTCAAAATCCCCCAAACACGAGGTAGGTACTATAGCCTATTCGCTGTAAGTAAACGCGAAATCATGACCTCTACCCTCTGCAACTCAAAAAGGGCTAGAGCAAATTGGCTGTACATTTCCACAACTATTCCTTGACAGACTCTTCCCAAATGGTAGAAATATTAGCTTGAATAATCTAGTCGTTTTTAAGTTACAGGGGTTAGAAGTAGGTGATGTGCCCGGTATTATTGCTCTCGGGGTATTGATTCTCTTGTATATTATGTCCAGAGTCCATTATGTTGTCTTTATTACTGCATATGCAAAGATGATAATATGGTTTATTGTGCAAATTATGTCTTTGGAAGTGATAACATGGCCAAAACTAGGCTATTTCATGGTAATTTTCTTGTATGCCTTCTCATATTCCTTCAAGTCTTCTCACAAAATTGCTCAGGTTTGACACCCTGATTTTGTGAGATATGGTGAGAGGTAATTGTATACAGCATAGTGAGAGAGGTATGGTGAGGTGAAGGGAGTGAGGTAGGCCTATGGTGGCAGTGAGTTGGAGAGGTATGGTGAGGTGCAGGGAGAGAGGTGTGGTGAGAGGTCATTGTATAGTGAGCGAGGTATGGTGAGGTGGAGAGGAGAGATATTGTGAGGTAAAGGGGAGATATATGAGGTTTGGTGAAATGGAAGGCTGAAGGTATGGTGAGGTTAGGATGAGGTGTGGTGAGAGAGAGATGGAAGGCTAAAGGTATGGGGAGGTATTGTGAGGTGCAGGAGAGGATGGTGGGTTACTGAGGTATTAATCTAGGCCTAGTGACAGAGAGGTAGGAGGTTTTGTGAAAGGGAAGATTAAAGGTATGGTGAGGTGGAGAGTGACTGAGTGAGGTATGGTGGCAGTAAGATGGAGAGAAGTATGGTGAGGTGGAGGGAGTGAGATGGGGAGGTGTGGTGAGGTGGAGATCGAGAGGTATGGTGGCAATGAGGTGGAGAGAGGTATGGTGAGGTAATAGTGAAGATGGCAGTGAAATATGGTGAGGTAATGTAATATTGACGATGGTAGTGAAGTACCGGTATGGTGAGGTACAGGGAGATAGCATAATGGAGTTGTGCTGAGGTAAATTTGATATTGAAGACTCCTTTCCGCCTTTCGCAATCTTATTTGTAAACCTTTTTTTTTTCTAGGAACAGTGTTGTATTGATGTTTATCATGTATTGAGTGGAGGATTTGCATTGCCTTACACTCCTAACCTACCTAACCTAATTTAGTGTCCAAAACAGGAGCTGCCGCCCCCACACCCTCGGTAACTCGCCTAACTGGCACGTTTCGTCATTACCCTAACCTAACTAAAAGGGGGTATCACGAGGGGGTTTTTATCGTCAAATTTCTACGGTCAATATTTGTTATGGCAACATTATTGGGATCTTTAGCACTGGTATCGGGAACTAGACTGCTGATCGATTAATTTAGGAGACAATTATTTAAACTGTTTACCTCGTAAGCTGCCAGACCATCAGAGTCGAGGGGAAAATGCAACATAATTACCTAAACTGATTACCACTGCCAGACCAGTGATGAGAGGAAACCGCGCTCGTGTGATACAGTCTTTACTTTTAGGGGGGATAAGGGAGACGGTTAAGTTTCTGCCTTTATAAACTGCTCGTATGGCGCCGCCTTTATTAAATATTGGCTATGCAAATGTATAGAAAGACAGCGTTATCAATGTCTGCCAGGTTAACTTGAATACACTTTAATAACGCTGCTAAAGAAATGTTCAAGATAACATATGGTAATTTTTAAGAAGACACACACGGCATAATTACCGATAACCTACTCTAATTTTCAGCCCAATCTTTTATAATAAATACACTTGTAACCATATGATAATTATAATTTAAAATGTAAAACTTGCAAACTAAACAAACCAAAATTGGGACAAGGACAATATAAAGTCAAATTAAATTATCAAAATCGCTATGTGGAAACAACGCTTACTAAAATGAAAATTATTAAATAAAAGAACACAATCCACCACATAGGGTGTACATCACTACATGAGCAAGTTAATCTGTTTCCCAAGCAAACCAATCGCACATATAACAACGCACTATCGTCACGTTAAAGGAAGTAGTCAAGTTTGGGAAGTCCGGGACGTTCTGGCAAATTTTTACTAAACTCTGCATGAATAAAGAAACTACATGTTAAATGTCAAAATATTATTTAAAATCAAATTTGCAACATGACAAGACATTAACAATAGTAAAAAATACAAATATTGATAAGATATCTATACTATTACAAAATAATATATAAAATACAGTACAGCACTCACTAACGATAGTGCTATCGGGTAGGTACCTGTAAGCATAGCATGCCTCAAGTGGGAATGTGGGAAAACATGGTTAACATTTTGGTTTTCAAAATTTTACCGGTACTGTATTTACATTTTACCGGTACTGTATTTACATTTTACCGGTACTGTATTTACATTTTACCGGTACTGTATTTACATTTTACCGGTACTGTATTTGCATTTTACCGGTACTGTATTTACATTTTACCGGTACTGTATTTACATTTTTAGCTTTAGAATAGCCTGAAAATCTAACCCAACCATTCTTTAAAATGATCATAGTCTCCCAGGCTATATTTAGGTTATTTAGTTATAGTTTAGGTTATTCTAACGCCTAAGATTACAAATAGGCCTAAATAAATAAAAAGAAGCTTGTTCTCCCACATTTGTGTGTAATATATAATATTATATATATATATATATATATATATATATATATATATATATATATATATATATACCGTATATATATATGTATATATACCGGTATATATATATAAATATAATTATTATATATATACCGGTATATATATATTTTATATATATACATATACCGGTACATATATATACATATACATACCGGTATATACACACACATACTGTACACACACATACATGCATATTGCATAATTATGTACACCCAGTTAGCAGATACGGTACTGAATAACCTGAGATATTGTTGCATATATATTTACGTAGATTTACTGACCACGTAATGCAAACAAGGCGATCAGGAATTTATAGTCAAGATAGCAGAAGCCCAATTAAAGAAAGTGAAAGACATGGAGAGAGAGAGGGGGGGGAGGGGTATTCTAATAGCAGATCATTTGAATGGCATGCAAGCTCGGAATGGCCAAGCATTACAGGTAGGCTACAATACATTTAGGTATTATAGGCTATACCGGTATATATTTTATTTTATTTTATTTTATTTTATTTTTTATTTTTTTGCTAGCAATTTGGGTATATGGGATAGGTTATTGAATTTGAAAGGGGAGATTTGTATTTATTTGTTAATTTATATATACAGTATATATACTGTATAATTATATATATATATATATATATATATATATATATATATATATATAGTATATATATATATATATATATATATATATATATATATATATATATACTGTATATACCGGTATATATATTTAGTTAGCCTAACTGCCAAGACCTACTGTATATTGGTATTAATGTTGTTATCATTGTTATTATTATTATTATTATTACAAACAATATTACCGACCCCATTAGAAAATATTATATTATGTTCTCTCCAGTAACCAACTTTACACCTAAACTCGATTATTGAAATTAACAAACACATGTGGCAGTCCGGGGATTCGAACCCAGGATGCTCACACCAAAAATCAATGTACAGTAACCCCCCCCCCCCCCCCCCAACCCCCAGTAGACGATGTGAGCTTAGGCAATTGTGGTTAGGCATAATATTGGATGGGGAAATATGGGGGATTATTGATTTAGGCTTAGGTTAGGGGAGAATATGGTGGTGGTGGTAGGGTATCCCACCCTACCACCACCACCACCAGGGGGCTTGTGGCAGGGTATGGTGGTGATGTAGACACATATATATATATATATATATATATATATATATATAGATATAGATATATAGATATAATGAGAGAGAGAGAGAGAGAGAACCCGTATTAATGAACGTGATGATATACAGTTAAATTTACCGATATTGTTTGCATTGCGTCTACTATAAATTCTGGATTAATTGACAATATATTTTTTGTCTGGCACACTGTAAATTATTATCAAGGGTATAAAAGGGTACCGGTATGATAAAGATATAGAATATCATTGGGTATATTGATGGTGATTTAACTTTCTATCCTGGTATCAGATGGGTTTATTACCACCAATATACTGTATATACCATTAATAGGGTAAATTAATATGGACGCTTTTAATTACCGGTACCCTTTTCAAACCCATAATTACCTCTGCCAACGAAGCTTGCGGAGGGTTTCTTGTTTGTCTGATAATAAAATCTCAAAAAGTTATGAACTGATTTCTACGAAATTTGGCGGGCATATAGGGTATGTACCAAGGAAGAAGTAATTCCATTTAGGAGGCGATGGGTAGAGCGCATACCTCCGTTTGCGTAGGGGGAGGTACGCGCTCTCTAGTTGTTAGGTGCACCTTTAGCCTAGCGTAATGCATAAGTGCATGGAATTTCGGTGTAAGTGTCCTAGGTTCCAGTCCTTGGAGTACCACACACATTTGTTGATTTCATTAATTGAGTTTAGAAGTGAAGTTGGTTGGTGAACAAAAGTATAATTATGTACAGTTGACCTAATAAGTGATGTATCGGCACAAAATATGTTTTGATCAATAATTGGTACCAGCAATATTTACAGTTTACACATTATTTTTCTTTTTGAGTGTTAGCCTATATACCAAAATTTTCCTGCATTTATCTACCTTATTCAACATCTGACCGATATTAATACAGCACAGAGCGAGCCAAGCGTAATGACAGCTAAGACATGACTTTCATTAATTTCTTTGGGAGGTGTTTGGTGTTGGAGTCAAATTAATAAAGATAGACGATTAGCGCCACCGTACCGTATCTGTCATTGGTTAACGTCTTCTATACGAGCGATGTCTTCTTCATTTTAGTCTAGCTATATTTAGGCGATTTTGTCCAGTTTTAGAAAGACCTGTGGTAGTCAAAATGGTTAAGTGAGATAGTTCGAAGCCTGTTAATTGCTGCAAGCCCACTTTAAGCTGAATAAAATCGTTTAATAGTAGCTATAGTAAAGTTAAAAGAACGTTACCGGTACTGAACGGGTTAAGGGTATGGGAAGGATATTTTAAGTGTTCATAATAAAGCCTCCTAAGGTTGCAAGGGTTACGAATAAAGCCTTGGATCCAGCGATTGTAGGGTTTGGTGGGATACAGGTAACATAACGCGACCATGGACGGTATTTGGGAAAGGTAACACTATCTCTCTTATCTCTCTTTCTCTCGCTCACTCTTTCTCTCGCTCACGCTCACTCTTTCTCTCGCTCACTCTTTCTCTCGCTCACTCTTTCTCGCTCACTCTTTCTCTCGCTCACTCTTTCTCGCTCTCGCTCACTCACTCACTCACTCACTCACTCACTCTCTCTCTCTTTTATTGGGTAGATGTCCTTCCCAACCTGAATAGAATCGTCTAAGTTGTAATCGTAATAGTTGCCACAATATAATGAAGAGAATGTCACCGGTACTGAAGGGGATATATTTTGAGTGATAAAGGCTAATGATACCAATATGGCGGAGGTTGGCCGATCTCTGTTACTATAGGGTACCAATATGGCGGAGGTTGGCCGATCTCTGTTACTATAGGGTACCAATATGGCGGAGGTTGGCCGATCTCTGTTACTATAGGGTACCAATATGGCGGAGGTTGGCCGATCTCTTACTATAGGGTACCAATATAGCGGAGGTTGGCCGATCTCTGTTACTATAGGTACCAATATGGCGAAGGTTGGCCGATCTCTGTTACTATAAGGTACCAATATGGCGGAGGTTGGCCGATCTCTGTTACTATAGGGTACCAATATGGCGGAGGTTGGCCGATCTCTGTTACTATAGGGTACCAATATGGCGAAGGTTGGCCGATCTCTGTTACTATAGGGTACCAATATGGCGGAGGTTGGCCGATCTCTGTTACTATAAGGTACCAATATGGCGGAGGTTGGCCGATCGCTGTTATTATAGGATATCAACTAATAAGCATAATCGCATTTTCCCGCTGCCCAAATAAAGCAAACCACATCAAGCGATATCAATCTGTCATTCAAGGCGCGTTTTCTGCCTGCCCAGCAAACCAAGCGGCATCACCTCCTTTCCCTCCCTGCTTGCGCTATCAGTATTGTGTGTGGGCAGCAAGCAGGGTGTCAAACGAAAGGCAAGTCCATTATTTTGTGTCTTTCTTATTGTATATATACAGATAATATGGTTTACAGTTCAAATTAACCCTTTCGCGCACCAAACAGCAATTGCACCCTTTTTGGGTTTTGAAACTGTGTTGGTGTAATGGTTTAGATGCTTATGTTCTGGGTGTGGTGTCCCGAGTGGAATCCCGGGAGGACCATATGCTTTCATTAGTTTATTAAAGTGCATTGGGGTTTGCAATTGATGATTACCGGTAATGTTAAGAACTGAGTGTTACTTAATACTTAAATGCCTTTGTGACTATGAGGGGTATTTAGAAACCTTTAGTTTAGTTACTTCAACCTCTGCAGTTGTCTTTGAGTGAGATGTTGGCAGAAAACTAAATTTGAAACGGTAATTATGAGATTGAGATAACTTGAGGGGTTATTTGTAAGTTACTTAAGGGAGTGTTTTTTTTCTGGACCCTCTTTTCCCTCATGTTTAGCCCCAATTTTTAAGACATTTTCCCCGTTAGTTTGGCGATTTTGAAACCTATCGTCCTATTTCTTTGTCATGTTTTTATAACCTTTCGTGCTATTCAAGTGTATATTCAAGGTATATTGGCGGCCGCGGTAATAAACCCATCTTATACCAGTTAGAAAAGTAAACTAATTATCAACATATGGTACAGTATACAATGATCTTATGTATGTAAAATTGTAAATAGATATAAAATCGTAGTCATTTACTTAACCTTTAAATGTCGGAGTCAAGGTTTGAGTGTTTAAAATTTGTATGTTGCAACCTCACATGCTTTCATTAATTTCATTGGGAGGTATTTGACGTTGGGAGTTAAATTAATAAATTAGATTATATACAGATAATATTATGGTTTACAGTTCGAATTATGACTTGAGGAATGATAACATAGCCAAAACAAGGCTATTTCATGTTAATTGTCTTGTATTCTTGCTCATATTCATTCAAGTCTTCAAACAAAATTACTCCGATTTGAGAGTTGAGATCCTGTAATGTGCAGAAAATATAACACATGACAAACACTATTGGTACACATTGTAATCCTGTCCAAGGTCCGATTATGCATGTCTTTTCAGGTTTCTGGTTATTATTAGGCGATATTATTTAGATTAGGAAAGGTTTATGGAAGTACGGTAATAGGGTTAGTTGAGATAGTCTTTACTATAAAACACAAACAAAACACAAAATCACACACATCTAGGTCGTCCAGGAGAAATACTGTTTATACCCTTGATTATATTTAGCGTGTACAAATAAGCTGAGCCGCATTTTCCCGCTGCCCCCAAATAAAGCAAACCACAACAAGCGATATCAATCTGTCATTCAAGGCGCGTTTTCTGCCTGCCTAGCAAACCAAGCGGCATTACCTACTTTCCCTCCCTTGCCTGGATACCGAAGGCTGTTATGTATAAGTTACGATGGGGTTAGAATAATAAATTAACTCCTGTACCGGCGACGTCTTTTTTCCTTTTATTCTAGCTACTTTGTCTCGAGTCGGCCATCCCCAGCTTAAAAAAACTTTTTGAGTTACAGAGGTCAGGGTTCAGGATTTCTGGCGTGTGGCAATTTACAGCCCATTTGCTCTAGCCTTTTTTGAGTGACAGAGGTTAGGGTTCACGATTTCTGGCAGAGTGCCAAACCGGAGCAAATTTGTTTGAAACCTTGAATGAATGCGGGAGAAAATATATACATGAAAATTAACATGAAATTATATTGTGTTGGCCATTTGATCACCCCCCAAGACTGTAATTTGAGCTATAAACCCACATTTTATCTTTACATATACAAAGGAAGGTAAGCAACAACAGACCTACCGATCCTTACTAGGCTGCTTGTAAAAATAAATACAAATAAATAAATAAATTAAGACTAAAAATAATGGACTTGGCTTTCGTTTCTGAAAATATTCCATAAATGTTGATCATCAAATGTTGACTATAAAAGCTCTCGTGTGAAACCGGCTTAAGGGGAGGTTTTTAGTTTGTTCCCTACTTTTTCATCAAGCTTAAAATTACACCCCCTAGACCCCCTTTCAAAATAAATTTGTACATTTTTCGGTAGAAAAATGTCCCGGCCGAAGGCCGGTTCCTCTTAAATTACAGGCTCGCTATCGCTCGCCAGGAAAAAATCGACACCTAAATGCCACGAAAGGTCTTAAAAGTGACATAAATGGGGTGAAAGTTCTTAAAATCGCCAAACTAATGGGGCGAACATCTTAAAATCTCAAAAGCAATGGGGCTAAACATGAGGGAGAAAGGGGTCAAGAAAAAAATCCTTCAGGTGGATATCTCCCCTTAAAGGATGTGTGCCCTAGCTATTTGGAGCAGGGTATAGTGACGGTGGTTGGGGTAAGGATACACACTCTAGGGTAGGCTACGGGTAATCAGTGGGGATTCCCCGTCTTCTGGTCAACACCGGTATATTATTTATTGGTTTGTTTATTATTACCGATACATAGATTTATTTTCGTTTACCGGTACTCTCTAGACCTCTAGCTTTAAAAAAAAAACAAAAAACACACACACACACCCACACACCCACACCCACACCCACACCCACACCCACCTAGATCCCTCATTAAGATCAATTTCTAAATGTTTCGATAGAAAAAGGTCTCGGCCGGAGGCCAGTTCCTCTTAAGATTACAGGCTCGCTATTGCTCGCCAGGAATAAATTGACACCTAACCTAAATAGCACGAAAGGTCTTGATATCGATTAAGAAGTAGGATGAATGGCTTAAAATCGACAAACTAACGGGGCGAACGTCTAAAAATCTCAAAACTAATGGGGCTAAACATGAAGGAGAAGGGGGGCCAGAAAAACGACCCATCTCCCCTTAAGTACCCATATTGCTAATATCGCGCTAATAAGTGATGTCTCGGCACCAAGTGATGTCTCGGCACCAAGTATATTTTGATCAATAATTGGCATCAGCAATATCTAAGCTTCATTTCTACATAACGAGTGAAATATACAAACATGTTCCTACACTTACCCACCCTATTCAACATCTGACAGACATTAATACAGCCCAGAGTGAGCCAAACGTAATGACAGCAGGGACATGACTTACTAAGTGATGTCTCGGCACCAAGTATGTTTTGATCAAAATTGGTATCAGCAATATCTAAGGTTCATTTCTACATATCGAGTGAAATATACAAACATGTTCCTACACTTAGCCACCCTATTCAACATCTGACAGACATTAATACAGCCCAGAGCGAGCCAAACGTTATGACAGCTGGGACATGACTTACTAAGTGATGTCTCGGCACCAAGTATGTTTTGATCAAAATTGGTATCAGCAATATCTAAGCTTCATTTCTACATATCGAGTGAAATATACAAACATGTTCCTACACTTAAGCACCCTATTCAACATCTGACAGACATTAACCCCTTCAGACTTATATGACGCAGAGGTTGCCAGATTAGCAATAAGAAATAGAGTTCTCTCACTCTTATAATTACCTCTCCAAAATTAGTTTTCTGCCCACAGCTAACTCAAAGACAACTGCAGAGGTTGAAGTAACTAAACTAAAGGTTTCTAAATACCCCTGATGGTAACAAAGGCTTTAAAGTATCCCTAATCGGCTCAAAATCGCGTCATATGTCGGAGACGGTTAATACAGCACGTAATGGCAGCTGAGACATGACTTATTAGCACAACTGTACTTTGAAGCCTTGAACGAGGGCAGAGGAGGAGGGAGGTGGGAGGTGGAAATGTTAAGGGGGTAGTGCTTGTTTTTTTTACCTAGCCTATATATATACATTTATTAACTTTATTTTTGAGTTTCCTCCCTAGACCTCCATCAAGCTTAAAAAACACCCCCTAGACCTCCATCAAGCTTTAACCAAAAAAAAACCTAGATCCCCTTTCAAGATAAATTTGTACATTTTTCGGTAGAAAATGTTCGGCCAGGAAGCAATTGACACCTAAATGGCACGAAAGATCTTAAGATTTACAACGAAATGGGGCGAAAGGTCTCACAATCGTCAAACTAACGGAACGAACGTCTTAAAACCTAAACACTAATATGCTAAACACGAGGGAGAAGGGGGTCCAGAAAAAGCGAATAGTACCCCCTTAATCGGATTAATAATTTATTACAAAGGAATGCGTGTTGTGGACCGTCATCTCTCTCTCTCTCTCTCTCTCTCTCTCTCTCTCTCTCTCTCTCTCTCTCTCTCTCTCTCTCTCTCTCTCTCTCTCTCTCTCTCTCTCTCTCTCTCTCTCTCTCTCTCTCTCCATTTATTTATCTATCTATATCTATCGATTTATCTATCTATCTATCTGTCTTATCTATCTATCTGGCAATCCAGCTGTCTGTATGTCTATCTATCTATTTGTCTATCTATCTATCTATCTAACTAACTATGTGCAGAGAACGCTATTGAATGAGTATGGATTTCAGAACTAAATATTTAATGATATTGAAGCCATAAAATCGAGAATATATTACGTGCCGAATACAGAGCCCACATTACGTTTAGCAATATGTGTATACTTTGTCTTGTATTATTATGTAAAAGTTGTATAATGTATCTCTTTTATGAAATGTAACTATGGTTGACTGTCTATCTATATATCTATCTATCTAGCCATCGAGACAAACAGACAGAGAAGCTTAGTTAGTATTCATGTAGGACCTAATAATGGCATATGGATCAACCTACGAGTCCCACTGTCTACTGTATAACTAAGAGAGAGAGAGAGAGTGTGAGAAGCTTAGTATGCATGTGGGACCTAATTACAGGGACCTTGTTACAAGCAGCTTTGCCTTTTGTCTCCTTAAACATATACAAAATGTGGGAAGCGAGAGGGATATATATATATATATATAATTAATTATATATATATCCCTCTTTTCAATTTTATATATATATAGAGAGAGAGAGAGAGAGAAAGAGAGGCGGGGGGGGGGGGGTTTAATATCTCTATGTTGTATTCCTCTCCCATACAGTAGGTCATTGTACTGCAGATAGTGTATACGGTACCGGTACAGGCGAACCCAATCAATCTTCAGCATTATTACTCGTAAAACAATAAACCTGAGAGAGAGAGAGAGAGAGAGAGAGAGAGAGAGAGAGAGAGAGAGAGAGAGAGAGAGAGAGAGTGAGAGAGAGTGTGTGTAAGAGTGAGGGAGAAGTTTAACAAATTGAAAATGCGCGGAAAAATCTAAAAGTGAAGAAAAGTTTAAATGTGTGTGTGAGAGAGAGAGAGGGGGGGGATGAGTGACAGTGAGAGAGAGATAGTGTGTGAGTGATTGAAGGTGAGTGAGTGAGAGTGCGCGAGCGTGTGTGAGAGAGAGAGAGTGAGAGATATTGTGTGAGTGAGAGAGAGAGAGTAATAAATCAATATGGTGTCGTGCGAGAGGTAACCCGGCGACCAATCCATACTGTGTGAATTAATGATCCCACTGCAAGACGTACTGGGTAGGAAGGAGACAAAAGGCGAAGGTGACTGCAACAAGTGTCTTCCCCAAAGTTGAAAGAATGAGAACCCAATTCATTTGTTTTTCTTGTATGTACTTTATTGGAAAGATGAGTGGCGTTTCTTTGGTGTAGTGAAATGGATAGGAGGAGGAGGTGTTTGTGAGAGCTAGCTGGATTATTCTCTGTGTAGATTAAACAAACATAAACAGTGAGGAAAGCCAAATAAGTGAAACAGGAGTTCCAGCAACTCCTTATCACCTGCCTATGAGGCCTCCCCTGGGTATTGCCCTGCTCGTTTGGTGTCTACAATCTAATGCATATATTTTCCATTTTCGAGCATTGGATCTTACTGTGCAATCTATACCCCGTTAACCCCCCCCACACACACACACACACACCTAAATGGGCCGAACGTCTTATAATCTGAAAACTAATGGGGCAAAACATGGAGGAGGAGGACAAACATCCTCCCTTAAGTTTTATCATTCATACTGTTCTTTGACATTGATATAATGGCCAACACAATTAAATGTCCTGTGATTATTCCTTCCCATGTATATTAATGTGCCATTTATGTGTCAATTTGTGTTCTATGTGTATGAGGGAGACAAAAGGCAAAACTGCCTATGACGAGTGCCTCCCCCAGAGTTGAAAGAGTGACCGGGCCAAAATCCAGGAATGTTCGTGAGAGGGACACATCAAGGACCACCTTACTCTGTAGTTATATGTAGGTTATATTTAGACGCCCACACCCACACATACCTCTATCCTCCCACCCACATACCCCCCCTCCCCCTCTACACCCAGACACACACACACACACACCGAGAGAGAGAGAGAGAGATAGAGAGTGTGTGTGTGTGTGTGTGTGTGTGTGTGTGTGTGTGTGTGTGTGTGTGTAGGCTATGTGGCGTGTTAAGGTAACATTAAGGGACTCCCAATCCCTGTATTTCTCCTCTGGCTAAACTTAGAAACAACCACTACAGGATTCCCATTGATCCTTGTGTAAGGGGGTCGTGTTGAGGGGTGCGTGGATGTACAAAGGAGCACAAAGGAAATCAAGCAATAACAGGTCTAGTGACCCTTCTAGGCTGCTTGTCCTCCAAAACACTGAGGATCAATTGTCCAAACAGTGGTTTAGTTAGAGTGGGTAAGGGAACATTGGAAAAGGAACTAATGTCCGTGGCAGGATTAGGAAGTTAGTAGGGGACAGATGGGTTAGTAACTGAGGGGGGGATAAAATAAAGTTATTCATTTACAAACGCAGTCAGTCGCGGGTTTGATGCAAGATATTTGTCTAGGCGAAGTTTAAATGAATCAACGGTGCTGCAGTCTGTAACGTCTCGGGGAAGCCGAGACGTGTGGGGGTCTGGGGGGTGCGTGGATGTGGGTGGGGGGGGGGGTGCGTGGATGTGTGTAGGGTTGTTGGGGCGGGGTACTGATAATACTAATACTAATAATTATTATTATAATAATAATAATAATAATAATAATAAATATACGCCTAGAATGTCAATATTAATTTATGTATCCCATTAGTAGTTTTTATATATTTTTCGCGTACGGTACTATTTGGACCAGCGCGTACGAATTGGCTAGTGTTCCAACCAGCCATCGTTTTCTGTGGACGCCGTTTTTATGCCGTAATTATCAAACAATGCAGTGATATTTAACTGTGTTGGTGGTTTAATGGCTAAGGTGCTGATTTTCTGGGTGTGGTGTCCCGAGTTAGAATCCCGGGAGGACCATATGCTTTCATTAGTTTATTCAAGTACCGGTACAGTACATTGGGGTTTGTAATTGATGATTAATGTTAAGGGGAGGTTTTTAGTTTGTTCCCTAGACTTCCATCAAGCTTAAAATTACACACCCTAGACCCCCTTTCGAGATAAATTTGTACATTTTTCGGTAGAAAAATGTCCCGGCCAAAGGCCGGTTCCCCGGTTCCTCTTACAACAAAATTAAAGCAGGCGTACGGCTACACGCACGACAGGATAAAATCAGACACAACAGAAAGGTCCAAACAGAACTATGACAGAAACTGGGCAAGAAGTTCTTTAAAAAGTCAAACAATCTAATGGTGGAGGACGAACTTCTTAGAATATCAAAAACAATGGGACTAACCATGAGATAGAAAGGGATCCAGAAAAAAAAATCCCTCAAGTGAAAATCTCCCCTTAAGAACCGGGTGTTACTTATTATGGATCGTGTAGAATTAACCCCTTCTTAAAATTTTATTCTAGCTATGTGTTTAGAGGATTTTGTGCGGCTTTAGAAAGACCTGTGGGACCGTAGTCAAAAGTGATAAGTGAGATAGTTCAAAGCCTGGTAATGGTTTTAGGCCCTAATAACCCATGCAGTACCAGGGACGTCTTTGGGTTTTTTTCGTATGCTGGCAAATATTAGACGATTTTATTCAACTTAGGAAGGATCTCTAGTAATAAGACTTCAAAGCTATATCAACCAACCCTTTAAAGGGGAGAATTCCACTTGAGGGATTTTTTTCTTTACCCCTTTCTCCCTCATGTTTAGCCCCATTGCTTTTGAGACTTTAAGACGCTCGCCACATTAGTTTGGCGATTTTAAGAACTTTCACCCCATTTATATAACTTTTAAGACCTTTCGTCCCATTTAGGTGTAGATTTTTTCCTGGCGAGCGATAGCGAGCCTGTAATTTAAGAGGAACCAGCCTTCGGCCGGGAAATTTTTCTACCGAAAAATTTACAAATTTATCTTGAAAGGGGGTCAAGAGGGTGTAATTTCAAGTTGGATGGAAGTCTAGGAAACACACTAAAAACTTCCCCTTAAACTACCACAGAATCTTCCTAACTGCATAATTTCGTCTATGCACAACTATAATAGAATATATCACACGTCGCTGGTACTCAAAGGGTTAAGAAACTGAATACAATCTTGTAATTGTAACCAGAATAAAGTTAAACGACGTCACCGGTACCAGAAGGGGTTAAATCCAAAGACAACTCAATATATCGTAGCAGTATTGTTAATTATGGGTATTGTTATGGGTATTGTTAATTATGGGTATTGTTATGGGTATTTGTTAATTATGGGTATTTGTTAATTATGGGTATTGTTAATTATGGATATTGTTATGGGTATTTGTTAATTATGGGTATTGTTATGGGTATTTGTTAATTATGGGTATTGTTAATTATGGGTATTGTTATGGGTATTGTTAATTATGGGTATTGTTATGGGTATTTGTTAATTATGGGTATTGTTAATTATGGGTATTGTTATGGGTATTTGTTAATTATGGGTATTGTTAGGTGTGTATTTGTTAATTAGGGGTATTGTATTAATTATGGGTATTGTTATGGGTATTTGTTAATTATGGGTATTGTTATGGGTATTGTTAATTATGGGTATTTGTTAATTATGGGTATTGTTAATTATGGGTATTGTTATGGGTATTTGTTAATTATGGGTATTGTTATGGGTAGTTGTTAATTATGGGTATTGTTATGGGTATTGTTATGGGTATTGTTAATTATGGGTATTGTTATGGGTATTGTTAATTATGGGTATTGTTAATTATGGGTATTGTTAATTATGGGTATTGTTATGGGTATTGTTAATTATGGGTATTGTTAATTATGGGTATTGTTAATTATGGGTATTGTTAATTATGGGTATTGTTATGGGTATTGTTAATTATGGGTAATTGTCATTATGGGTACTGGTATATGGGTATTGTTAATTATGGGTATTGTTAATTAAGGGTATTGTTATGGGTATTGTTATGGGTATTTGTTAATTATGGGTATTGTTAATTATGGGTATCGATAGGCTATATTTGAGTGTATAGAGAGGTTTAATGACCCTGGGTGGCACCAATATGGCTGAGGAGGTTTCCGACCGGTATCTGTTACTGTAGGGTCTCTCTCGTTACCTTCTTATATCCGGGTTGGCAGTCAGTCTATATCCGGGCTTCATTGTTGACACTATCAATCACATTATGCCATTTACTCTCTCCCCCCCTCCCCCCCCTCTCCCTCTCTCTCTCTCTCTCGTATCCATTCGGTCCCATTCAGCCTACTGTTTTAAGACGTTTAGCCCCATCCAGGTTTCAATTTTATTTAAAAAAAAATTGACAGCAGGCTAAATTTGTAAATTTTTCGAGAGAAATTTCTCCGGCGAAGCCGGATTTCTCCATCTAATGTCTCGCTATCGCTCGCTAGGAAGAAATCGACACCTGGATGGGGATAAACGTCTTAAAACATTAGGCTGAATGGGGCCGAATGGATACAAGCCAGAAAAGGAGAGAAAAAGCAGGTGCCCCCCCTTAACATTTATGTCTATATCCGGGTCTCATTGTCGACATTATCAATCACATTATGCCAGCCATTGTGTGACCTTGATCTATATACTGTTGGTACGGTGGCGCTAATAAGTCATGTCTCAGCTGGCATTACGCTGTGTGCTGTATTCATGTCTGTCAGATGTTGAATAGGGTGGGTAAAGATTGGAACATGTTTGCATGTCTCACTCGAAACGATGAATTAATGCTTCAATAGTTATGATACCAATTATTGATCGAAATATACTTGGTGCCGCGACATCACTTATTTGACCGACTGTGCACGCTTAACATCTATGGGTTTAATAATGGTATGTAAAGGATAATTAAGGGGAGAGCCTATATTTTTTTTCTCTCTCTCTCTCTCTCTCTCCCCCCCCCCCCTCCCTCTTTAACCCTTTGAGTACCAGCGACGTGTGATATATTTTATTCTAGCTATATTTAATCGGTATTATGCAGCTTTGGAGGGATGTGTGGTCATTAAGATGGTAGGTTGAGATAGTTTGAAGCCTTATTATTGCTAGAGGTCCTTCCTAAGCTGATTGTAATGGTACAATAGTTGCCAGAA
>CM064561.1:18582503-18622994 GCA_032716605.1 Paralithodes platypus | reverse complement strand
GAAGTTGTAGATGCCACTAAACTTGGAAAGGATCATAGATGTTCACGATGTCACACGGGCGCCTTTAAGGGGGGTCACCTGTTTTTTCTCTCTCGTGTTCTCTCTTTCTCTGGCTTGTATCCATTCGGCCCCATTCAGCCAACTGTTTTAATACGTTTATTCCCATCCAGGTGTTGATTTCATCCTGGCAAGCGATAGCAAGCCAGTATTGCATGGAGAAATCCGGCTTCGCCGGAAAAATTTTTCTATCGAAAAATCTACAAATTTAGTTTGCTGTCAAAACAAATATATATAGATATGCTCGCTCGCTACCGCTCGCCAGGAAAATATTGACACCTGGATTGGGGTAAACGTCTTAAAATAGTAGGCTGAATGGGGCCGAATGAATACAAGCCAAAGAGAGGGAGAGAAAGAAAAAAAATCGAGGTTAGCACCTTTAACGGCAATTTGTTCTCTCCGATATACTGTTGCATGACCTGTTGTTGCTTGTTTTCCTTTGTACTCTGGACGTGTGTGTGTAAGAGAAAGAGAGAGGAGAGAGAGTTTGTGGCTTCCAAGTGAGCTATTTATATCTCTCACGCACAAACACACCAAGAGAGAGAGAGAGAACGAGCGAGCGAGAGAGAGAGAGAGAGAACGAGCGATATTATGCTAAGGAAGGCGACTTATGAATCGGGGACATCATAGCACTTGATTCACGGAAATGGTGGAGGTTGGAGTTAAACACAGTTGTAGACGAGGAGGACTTGAGCGCAGGGTGGTGGTGATGATGGAGGGTTGGCCAGTGGTTCGGTGGGGGAGGAAGGGTCAAGGGGTGGAGATGGTGCGTTGGGGGGCGGGGGGAGGGGGGGGCGGGCGTGTGGGGGGAAGAAGGGGGGGGGTAGGGAAAAAGGAAAGAAAGGAGTGGTGGTGGTGATGGAGGGGTGGGATGGTGGTGGGGAGAAGGGTGGTAGTGGTGGAGAGAAGGATGATGGTGGGGGGTGGGAGAAAGAAAGGTGGTGGTGATGGAGGGTTTGTAGTGGGGGGGAGGAAGGGTAGGGGGAGAAGGGTGGTGGTGGTGGTGGGGAGGGCGGGTAGGTGGAGGATAATGTTGGGGATGGATGGGCGGGAGAATAGCGAGGGGCAAGGGTGGTGGGGGGTTTGGATGGAGAGAGGAATAATTGTGAAGATAGTGGGGAGAAAGAGAGGAGGAAGGAATGATGGTGGGGAGAGAGAAAGGAGGGGAGGGGAGGGGGGAATGGAAGCGAGAGGTGGTTGAAGGTATGGGGAGTATTTTGTTATTTTGTCTGGACCCACTCCTCCCTCATGCTAAGTTCCATTAGTTTCGAGATTTTAAGACGTTCGCCCATTTAGTTTGGCGGTTTTAAGACCTTTCGCCCCATTTTTTGACAATACTAAGACCTTTAGTGCCACTTAGTTGGCGATTTTTTCCTGGCGAGCGATAACGAGCCTGTAAAATAGAACGCGGCCTTTGGCCGGGACCATTTTCTACCAAAAATCTACAAACCTGTATCGAAGGAGGATCTTGGGGGTGTTATTTTATATACAGTATATATATATATAATATATATATATATATATATATATATATATATATATATATATCAAGCCTGATAGAGGTCTAGGGAGAACCCCCCCCCCCCCCCTCTTAGGAATGAGCGAGGTGGTGGTTGGTGGGTGGTTGTGGGAGGGATACTGTAATTGAAATTATCCTGTTTCCCGCGGTAACAACAGGGTGTGTACGGGCGCCCGGGACGACCAATGGCACAATAATTGGATTGTGTATATAGCATTTGGTTATAATTATATGATGCACAGGGAGCGGAGGAAGTGGTGGGAAGGGAGGAGGGAGGGGGGAGGGGGAGGGATAGAAAGGAGTTAGTGGAAATGAAAGTGGGAGAGATGAGGGAAGTAGGAAAAGTACAGGTGCCCAGGATGATCAATGGCACAATAATTAGGTTGTGTATATAGGATACTAGTAGCATTTGGTTATAATTATATCATGTAAAGGGAGCGAAGGAGGTGGAGGGAGGACGGGGAGGGGGTGGGAGGAGGGGGAGGGGGAGGGAGGAGGGAAGTACAGGAACCCAGAAAGATAATTGGTGCAATAATTGGATTGTGTAAATAGCATTTGGTTATTATATGATGCAAAGAGAACGGAGGAGGTGGTAGGAAGGGAGGTAAGTAGGAGGAGGAGGTGGTGCGCGGGAAGAATGGAGGGAGGGAAGTAGAAGTAAGGGTCGAGTGAGTGGGAGAAGTACTGTACACTCGCGTTAAAAAAAAAACACAAAAAAAAAACACACACACACACAATCTTTACACTAACGTTCTAAACATTCTGGAAGTGGGTCGAAATTTTGTGATAATAGACGCATGTTTCACCCGATTCATTCCGGTCACACACACAAATATATATAGCTCTGCAGAGTAAAAAAACAAAAAAAAAACGCGAGTGTGTATTACAATTAAGAGCATAACTCGCGACACACCCAACAACGCAAACAAAACCATACAATATGCTAAGAACTGAACAGGCGCCCAGAACAATACATGGCACAATAATTGGGCATTGTATAGCCTACAACATTTGGTTCTATTTGAAGGGAGGGGGCTGGAAAGTGGTGGTGGTGGGTGGGTGGGAGGGAGGTGAGGGATAGAAGTGGGAGGAGGGGGGAAGGAGAGAAGTTGTTGGCGGGAAGAGGGAGAAGGGAAATAAGTGAAAGAAAGTGAGCGGGGAGGAGGAAAGAAGGGGGCTAAAAAAGTAGATGGAGAGATGGTTGGCGGAAGTAAGTGAAAGAAGAGAGGGGGGAGCATTGGGCGAGATGAGTAAAGATGGAGTAGGCTACGTATTGCATCCCTGGTGGAAATTGAGTGAGGGAGGGAATAGAAGGCTAGAATGGGGGAGATGGGTAGGGAGCGGAACATGAGGGAGGAGGGAGGATATACAGTATGTTAGGTGGTGGGGGGGGGGGGGGAGAGTATATGAACGAAAGGAGAGAGGGAGAAGAAAACGCGTAGGGACAAGGAGCGAGAGAAAAAATATAAAGGGAAGGAGAGAAGGGGAGGGGACTCAGGGGAGGCAAGAAGGCGGGAAAAGAGAGAGAAGGCAAGAAGGCGGGGAGGACGAGAGGGGTAAGGAGGGGGGCGGGGGGAGCCAATACGACTGAGGTCACATGGCCGGCTACGTGTGTTGCCCAGCTACTACACGAATTCATGGTCATCGGCTTTGTTCTTCCTTTTTACCAATCTAATGAATACAGATTACACAAGCTTCGTTCACATTAACTTAAATCATATTCACTACCACCACCACCAACAACAACACCACTACCACCACCACCAACAACAACACCACTACCACCACCACCAACAACACCACTACCACCACCACCAATAACAACACCACTACCACCACCACCAACAACAACAACACCACTACCACCACCAACAACAACAACACCACTACCACCACCACCAACAACAACACCACTACCACCACCACCAACAACAACACCACTACCACCACCACCAACAACAACACCACTACCACCACCACCAACAACAACACCACTACCACCACCACCAACAACACCACTACCACCACCACCAACTCCACCACCACCACCAACAACAACACCACTACCACCACCACCACCAACACCACTACCACCACCAACAACAACAACACCACTACCACCACCACCACCAACAACACTACCACCACCACCACCAACAACAACAACAACACTACCACCACCACCAACAACAACAACACTACCACCACCACCAACAACAACACCACTACACACCACCACCACCAACAACAACACCACTACCACACCAACAATACCTATCATCACCACTACCACTGCCACCACACAACAACACCACTACCACTACCAACAACAACAACACCACTACCACCCCACCAACCCACAACACCACTACCACCACCACCGATAACTACCACCACTACCACCAGCACCAACAACAACACCCGCCCCACACCACCAACAACAACACCACTACCACCACCACCAACAACAACACCACTACCACCACCACCAACAACAACACCACTACCACCACCACCAACAACAACACCACTACCACCACCAACAACAACAACACCACTACCACCACCAACAACAACAACAACACTACCACCACCACCACCACCACCAACAACACTACCACCACCACCACCACCACCAACAACAACACTACCACCACCACCAACAACAACACTACCACCACCAACAACAACACCACTACCACCACCACCAACAACAACAACACCACTACCACCACCACCAACAACAACAACACCACTACCACCACCACCAACAACAACACCACTACCACCACCACCAACAACAACACCACTACCACCACCAACAACAACAACACCACTACCACCACCAACAACAACAACACCACTACCACCACCACCACCACCAACAACACTACCACCACCACCACCACCACCAACAACAACACTACCACCACCACCAACAACACCACTACCACCACCACCAACAACAACAACTCCACTACCACCACCACCAACAACAACAACACCAGTACTATCAACAACAACAACTCCACTACCACCACCACCAACAACAACAACTCCACTACCACCACCACCAACAACAACAACAGCACCAGTACTATCAACAACAACTCCACTACCACCACCACCACCAACAACAACACCACTACAACCAACATCAACAACAACACCACCACCAACATGAACAACAACATAAAAACCCAACAACACTAGCCCCAAATTCACAAGAAAGTTGAATACTGTAAAGGCTTTGGAGAAACACGAGGAGAGGCAGCGAAGGGGTGCATATGAAAATAGACAATATATATACAACGAAGACAGGAGAGAGGGAAAACAAGAGAATATAGTAGATGGGACAGTTGATAAAGAGAAACAGAGGAAATAATAGATGGGAAAGATGAAAGAAAGACAGAAATACACTCGAACAAAAACATGACAATTTACCCCCAATTGGAAAAAAAATGATGTATGTATGTGTGTGTGTATGTATGTATGCATGAATGTGTGTATGTATGTATGTATGTATGTATGTCCTGTGCTTGTATGTGAGTGCATGTGTGTGTGTATGTATGTATTTATGTGCGTGTGTGTGTATGTGCGTATGTATGTACGTGTGTGTAAGTATGTGTGCGTGTATGTATGTATGTGTGTGCGTGTATATAATTATGTGTACCGTACATTAGCCAAGACGCCGTAAATGTCAGGTGTTAAAATGTGTCACCCATTACCGTCGCTTAGTTACCTGCACTTCCTGCTCTCTCTCTCTCTCTCTCTCTCTCTCTCTCTCTCTCTCTCTCTCTCTCTCTCTCTCATGGCTGGAAGTTAGAATTAAAACTGTTCAGCATTAGTAAGAGTGGAAATTAGTTCATAATTTTATACAGTATGTTCTACCTGGAACAAACTCTCCTTAGAAATCGTAAATAGTCTGCATTGGAAAAGTTAAAGAATAAAATAGATAGTATTTTGCACACTCTGCATTAAGTGTATTGCTCTCTTTCTCTGTCTCCCTCTCTAACTCCCCAAAGTGGACCGCAAGGTGTTCGAGATACTAACGATTCCTTGTAACTCCATATAACTCTCCTCCTAGAAACTATCCTATAAAAAAAGCAGTGTCAACCTCCGCACCAGCCTTGCTTGTGTCATGTATCACCACACCCCCCCCCACCCTCCCCTACCAAGCCCCACTAGTCTTTCCTCCCCTTCCCAGCCCCCTTAGAGTCCCCCTTCAGCCCCCCCCAGCCACTCCCCACCCTTCACAGGCCCCCTAGTGCCCCCCCCCCCCATCCCCCTGAGAGTCCCACTTCAGCCCCCCAGCCACTCCCCACCCTTCACAGGCCCCCTAGTGCCTCCCTCCCATCCCCCTTAGAGTCCCCCTTCAGCCCCCTAGTGCCCCCCAGCCACTCCCCACCCTTCACAGGCCCCCTAGTGCCTCCCTCCCATCCCCCTTAGAGTCCCACTTCAGCCCCCCTCGAGCCCCCCCCGCCACTCCCCCCCCCTCACAGGCCCCCTAGTGCCTCCCTCCCCTCCCGCTTAGAGTGCCGCTTCAGCCCCCTAGTGCCGCCCAGCCACTCCCCACCCTTCTCAGGCCCCCTAGTGCCTGCCTCCCATCCCGCTTAGAGTCCCACTTCAGCCCCCTAGTGCTCCCCAGCCACTCCCCACCCTTCACAGGCCCCCTACATAGATCTGAGCTGACCTACTTGGTGTATTTGTAATTACAGCTTAGGAATTGTGGTCCGTCACACCTGGTCTGAATACACAACTAACAACTGTATGTCTACTGTATGTAACACTAAATTATGTATTAGTATTGTAACTACTTTGAAAACACTAAACCCCCAACTGTATATAATTGTATTTGTAAATACTATGTAAGAAGAATAACACTCGTCGGTGGAAATAAACTTTATTATTATTATTAGTGCCCCCCCCCCCCCAAGCCTCTCCCCCACTTCCCAGCCCCCCTAGTGCCCCCCCCCCCCTTCTCCCTTATTTACGTGTTCCGGTACGCCGCTCACTGCCGGACTCTCGGAAACACACGGAAGTATCTCTCGCTGTAAATGGTATCCACTTTGTAAAATAAGGTTTAACTCCTTCTGTACCGGGGATGTATTTTTGCTTTATATTCTTGCAAATATTAGACCATTTTATTGAGCTTAAAAGGTCTTCCAGTAACTAGCAGGCAGGCTTCGAACTATCTCACTTAACCTCTTTACTACCACAGATCCTTCTTAAACTGCACAAAATCGTCTAAACATATACAAAAATAAAATAAATTAATATATAAATAAAAGGTCTCTTGCATGGTCACTTAGATCCTTGATATTTGGGCGTGATAATACCGTATTATTCTGGTAACTCCGGCTTTTACTGCCAGCCATAATATTTATCACCACGACAACGAGAACCTCCGACACATAAATAAATACGATTATACTCACATTACACCGAGTGGTAAACGTTAAACTTTTATATCCCTTGCTGTCCAACTTTAGTGTGTGTGTGTGTGTGTGTGTGTGTGTGTGTGTGTGGAATCTCTCTCTTTCTCTCTCTCACACTCACACACACTCTCTCTCCTCCCCAAACCCCCTAACCGCCGTACTCTCCCCCACACAGAGGGCCAAGGATCGGCGTACCCAGTGGTGGTGTTCGTGCACGGAGAGTCGTACCAGTGGGGGTCATCTACACTGTACGACGGGTCCGTGTTGGCCACCCTCGGAAGGGTTATTGTCGTCACCATCAACTACAGGCTCGGAATATTAGGTAAGTGGTTAATATGTGCTCCTTAATATAAGTGGTTAATATGTGCTCCTTAATATTAGGTAAGTGGTTAATATGTGCTCCTTAATATTAGGTAAGTGGTTAATATGTGCTCCTTACTATAAGCAATACATTATTAATTTATGCCAAACAGCACACAGGGCTGCATACAACCAATGGATTACTGTAGCTATTAAATAATATGTCCTATAATATTCCCGGCGGGTTAATCATATTATAGCTGTTGTAGTTTTGATCGCATATTTCAGTAATTATGTTAACCATGCGGGCCAAATACAGGGCAGATATATTGAAACAAAACTGGGTTCAGGGATTGAGTTACATTACAGAGGCTTATTATGTATATTTCTCGGCATATCAAATCCGACTTCAAATAATTTAGTTTTCGAAGTTAAAGGATACATGTAAATACAAAAATATGTACATGTAAACAAGAAAAAACTAAAAAAGTTCCACCACTCCCTCTTGTTAAAACAAAACTTTGTAGGCCTATAAGAGTTTACATTTATTTCCCCCCACTTGGGAGAACGAATTGAAACTCTGTCTCGCTCGCAATAACAAATTTTTCTTCGGGTCGGTAGCTATTTATCATTCGACATTTCACGCAAGTTAACAACACACACACACACACACACACACACACACACACACACACACACAACATTAAAGATCAAAGTACAAAATATATCACCATACACTTTTGTTCTCTCTCTCTCTCTCTCTCTCTCTCTCTCTCTCTCTCTCTCTCTCTCTAATATATATATATATACAGGTAAATACAGTACAGTATATATAAATTATATATATTATATAATTATATATAGTATTAGATATCGATAGAGAGACGAATTGCATTGTAGGGGCGAGGAGATGAGGAGAAGAGAGAGCAGAGAAAGAGCCAAGAGAGAAAGAATTTGGAAAAAAACAAAAAACCAACACAGCGCGCATTATAATAATACAGATAGACGATGAGCATGGCCCACGAGCCCGCAGGCGGTGGGACGGATGGGCGATGAGATGGAAAAACAACAGGGATTCTAAAACATACGGTGGGTGGCTAATTCTATGAATAGTTGGGATTGTGTATACTTATTTTGGGAGACACGGAGAGATAGTCCTGGGCGAGATTGGTATTCGTTATGTTGGGTATGGCGAGTTGGTGTGGCGAGGTTTTTTAGTAGTGAGAGAGGAGGGGGAAGAAATAGTTTTGGAGCCAGGTTTTCAGAAGGAGCATGAGTGAGAATCCTTTTTTACAGACAGATATGAAAAGGCCTACGAGAAGAGTACAAATTTGATGGAGAAAGGGAGAGAGTCTGATGTGGGAGCAGACAAAAGTCAAAAGACTGCCTGTGGCGAGTGGTCCGTTGATAGAGTGAAAAACAGATAGGATAGGATGGAAAGATGGATTCAAGAGAGAGAGAGCTACGTAGTGATAGAAGAAAGATTGGGAGTATCGTTTCACTCTTGGGTTGGAGAGTTGCACAGAGTAGTAAGTGGCCAGGACTTAATCCTAGTAGAGATAGCAACCCTAAAAGTAAGGGAAAGTGGAAGGAAAGGATAGCAAAGATGAAGGCTCTCTATCTCTGGCAGTTTGTCATACATGAAGACAGTTAGAAGTGAATAATCTGCAGGTCTTAGAAATGTCCTGGATGAATTTACAGAATATATAGATATGGAAAGGAAATTGTCAGAGAGAGAGAGAGAGAGAGATAGATAAATAGGGAGAAAGAGAGAGAGAGAGAGAGACCCAGCACTGAAAAAGAATAGTGTAGGTGATACGGCCTGGAGATTGGATGTCATATTAAGGAGGGATGATAGATAGATAGATAGATAGATAGATAGATAGATAGACAGGTAGATAGATAGATAGATAGACAGGTAGATAGATAGATACACAGGTAGATAGATAGATAGACAGGTAGATAGTCAGTCAGTCATAATTTTATTTCATAAAAAGATATATATATATACACTTTTTACAGAGTTATTTACGTAATATATATTAAGCTAAAAGTCCTTAGCGCATAGTTGGTTCTGTGTTCTGTACATAAGCAATTCTTGATCTGATAGCATTGATATCATTTAGCAATAAGTTATTAAATCCATACTCATGTAGGATTATTTTTTCAACATCCTTTACAAGAAAAGATCTATGTAACATGTAATACATTTTCTTCTCTATAAAACTACATGGCTTTATGAGATTTCTATATACAAATCATATTTCCATCCAGTTAACCAGATAGATAGATAGACAGGTAGATAGTCAGTCAGTCAGTCAGATAGATAGATAGATAGATAGACAGGTAGATAGATAGATAGATAGATAGACAGGTAGATAGATAGATAGACAGGTAGATAGATAGATAGACAGGTATAGATAGATATACAGGTAGATAGAGAGAGAGAGACTCAATATTTTATTTCGTAAAGCTACATAAACCCGTGTGCATATTAACAGGAATGTGATACACATTTATCTCATAGTTGGTTTACGGTTTTGAATCAAGTAATTTGATATAATGTTACTGCATCAAAATCATTTGTATTACGTTTTCTATATCATAATTATTCAAGAATATATTCTACACTGCCTTTATCAAATATGGGCTATCATCATCATTTAGTAAATATCTCCTTAAAAAGTTGCAAAAAAATACAAACATTTTATCTTCAAAAGTACTGACAATTACCTGAGAACTTTGCTGATCCAAAAAAGAAGAACAGCAACCAAGAGAGAGAGAGAGAGAGGGAGAGAGATAGAGAGAGAGAGGGTAACAATAAGAACCAACTGAAGACGTATAGGGCATCATAATGAGATGGTCGGGATATAATATACAAAGGAGAGAGAGTTTTCTTTGTGGTATTGTGTCTCATTATCCCATATGCGTCTTCAGTGGTTTCTTATTACTCTCTCTCTCTCTCTCTCTCTCTCTCTCTCTCTCTCTCTCTCTCTCTCTCTCTCTCTCTCTCTCTCTCTCTCTCTCTTCTCTCTGCTATTCCTCTCTCTCTCTCTCTCTCTCTCTCTCTCTCTGTCTCTCTCTCTCTCTCTCTCTCTCTCTCTCTCTCTCTTTCCTTTGAATCACCAGGTTAAATGGTTCTAAGAACACCAGACAACCATGCTGGGATTGAGCGCTCCCTCAATTTTTCTACCAAAACATGTGAACATTCAAGGAGTTTTTTTTAAAAGATTGATGGAGGTCTAGCGAGGTAACTATATAACAAATATATATATATATATATATGTACTGTATATATATATATATAAATAGACCAACAGCTAACCACTCACCCCTAAACATAAGGAAGGTGAGCTACCTTAAACCCATTAGCATTAACTAACACCCAGGTCCCTGAGAGAGTCTCCTTGGTCTAAACAAAATTGACACCTAAATGAGACGAAAAGTCTTAATATTGACAAACAAATTAGGCGAAAGGTCTTAAATCACCAAACTAATGAGCCGAACGTCATAAAATCTGAAAACTAATCAGGAGGGTTCTGTGGGGGCGCTCGGTTATGGCCTTGGCCTTGCTCGGGGCTTTGGGGCTGTTCGGCCAGGCAGCTTGGGGAACAACAACAACAACAACAACAACTAATCAGGCTAAACATGAGGAAGAAGGGGGACCAGAAAAAATAGCCACTCTACCCATTAACATAAGGTGAATCCATTAGCATTAATTAACACCCTGGTTCCTGAGAGCCTATGTGGTCTAATGGGTGAGGCGGTGATTATGACGTATTTGGGTAGTTTATTCTGGCTGTCATTAGACGCTTTTGGACGATTTAATACCGTTTAGGAAAGTAATGTTGAAATTATATTGGTAAATGCTATCTCAATTAACCCTCTGACTTCCATATACCCTTCCTAATCTGAATGAAAGGAAGAGCTTGAGAGAGAGAGAGAGAGTTTGTGTGTTTGTGTGTGTGTGTGTGTGTGTGTGTGTGTGTGTGTGTGTGTGTGTGTGTGTGTGACAGAGAGAGAGAGCGAAAACAAAACACTACTGCAAACACGAGTGATTGGGGCAAAATACCAAACGACTGAATATGCCAGAATATAAAACTAACTTTGACTATGACTGATTTTCCCTGACCTCAAACAAAATAAAAAAATTCACTCAACATTTTTCAATTCAACATTTTTCTCTTCAACAGTTGCCACTCAACATTTTTCAATGCACATTTTTTCACTCAACATGAGTCTGAGTATTTGTGTAACTCTCTCTCTCTCTCTCTCTCTCTCTCTCTCTCTCTCTCTCTCTCTCTCTCTCTCACACACACACTTAATCTCCCTCTCCCCTATCTCTCCTACTCTCTCTCTCTCCCACTCACACTATCTCTCTCTTCTCTGGCGCCAAAGTTAGCCACTAAGTTACCATCTTAATGCCACAGATATTTAAGTGGCCTGGCGAAGGGGGCCAAATCTCTGCTACAGATAATATAAGGGTGTCTGGTTTAAGGGGGTATCTCTCTATCTGTCTCTTACTTTCACGGTCTCTCTCACTAACACTAACTCTATCTCTCTCTCTCTCTCTCTCTCTCTCTCTCTCTCTCTCTCTCTCTCTCTCTCTCTCTCTCTCTCTCTCTCTCTCTCTCTCTCTCCCTCTGGCGCCAAAGTTAGCCACTAAGTTACCATCTTAATGCCACAGATATTTAAGTGGCCTGGCGAAGGGGGCCCGAATCTCTGCTACAGATAATATAAGAGCGGTCTGGTTGAACGGGGGATAAACGTCTTAAAACAGTAGGCTGAATGGGGTCGAATGGATACAACCCAGAGAAGGGGAGAAAAGGAGAGAAACAAAGCAGGTCACCCCCCATTAAGTGGCCTGGCGAAGGGGTCCCGAATCTCTGCTGCAGATAATATAAGGGTGGTCTGGTTTAAGGGGAGATTTCCACTTGAGGGATATATTTCTGGACCCCTTTCTTCCTCATGTTTACCCCCATTGCTTTTGAGGTTTTAAGACATTTTAAGATTATAAGAACTTTCGCCCAATTTCTGTCAATTTTAAGACCTTTCGTGACACTTAAGTGTCGATTTTTCCTGGCAAGCGATAGCGAGCCTGAATTTTAAGAGGAACCGGCCTTCGGTCGGGACATTTTTCTACCGAAAAATGTACAAATGTATCTTGAAAGAGGGTCTAAGGGGTATAGTTTTAAGCTTGATGGAGGTCTACGGAAAACAAAACTAAAAACCTTCCCTTAAGGATCATGAGACCAAGAGTGAGAGCAGTGGAAATGAATTACTTAAGGAGTGCGTGCGGAGTTACATGGAGGGATAGACAGACTAATGAGGAAGTAAGAAGGAGGTGTGGTGTGGAGGTAGATGTGCTGGAAAGTGTGAAAAGGAACAACTTGAGATGGTTCGGCCATATGGAACGTATGGAAAGCGAGAGAATGACTAAGAGGGTGTACGCGAGCGAGGTGGAGGGACAGAGAGGGAGAGGTAGACCGAAGGAGAGGTGGAAGGATGGAGTGAGGAAGTACATGAACGAAGGCGGTGCTGGTTGGGGGGGGGGGGGGGGGCGTCGCCTGACTGGGGACAGAGGTGCATGGGGGCGGTTCGTTCGTGGCCACCCCTTCGGGGATCACGGCGTCAGGCAATAGATAGATAGATAGATAGAAGGATCATGATTTGGGCTTAATTCTAATGAACAAACCATTTAATGCACAACAAAAAAATTATATTCAAATTTACTATAAATTTCAAAAGCATCGCGAAAATGGCGTAAAGGCTTCCAATACTATGCTAAGAAGACGCAGGCAAAAGAATATCGGATAGGATTTTCTCCGATCAAGTCTGGGATCTTTATATTTGGTCTTTATTTAACTCTTTCCAGATCCGACTACGCTATTTGTTTTCTGTGTTCTGGCTATCATTAGACGATTATATTCAGATGAGGAAGGGTATTATGGAATTCAGAGGGTTTGTTAAGATAGGCTTTACCCATATATTTCCAACTGATCCTTCCTAAACTGTGTACCATTGCCCAATAATAGCCAGAATAAACTGTCAAATGCGGCAAAATCGGCAAAGGGATATTATTATTATTATTATTATTATTTTTTTTTTTTCAATATAATATATTGAAAAAAACAAAAATAATAATAATAATAATATTAATAATAATAATAATAATAATAACATATTATGTTATTACATCTGATGATCAATGTATTTAACTTGATGCACTTATCTTAGTGTGTAAATATGTCCTCTCTCTACCTTCATAATTATCGAAGTATTTATCTATCTATCTATTTATCTATCTATCTATCTATCTATCGAGAGAGACCAAGCCCATGACATGGAAAAGAGGAGAAAAAAGGTCTTCGCCCTTTTGAGATAATGTAACTATGATACTTGTGTAACATATGTAATTTTCTCAATAAAACAATCAAATCAAATCAAATCTCTCTCTCTCTCTCTCTCTCTCTCTCTCCCCCCCCCCCCCCCCCCGGTGTGAAATTTAGCCTCCTCCTCAGCCCGTTAAAACTCCAGACTTAATCACCTTGGGACCAAAAGTTCCACCGAGAGGGAGAGCGAGAAGTAAGTGGGTGTGGGAGTGTGTGCGTGGGTGGGTGGGCGAGTGAGTGTGTGGGTGTGGGTGTGTGTGTTCCTGTGTGTGTGTGGGTGTGTGTGTTCCTGTATGTTGAGGTGTGTGTATGTGTTTGTGGTGGTGTGTTTGTGTGCTTAGTTTATGAGTGGATGTGTGTTTGTGTGCTTTGGTGAACTCATGTGTGTTTGTTCTTGTTATTTTGTTTGTCTTTCTATATTCCAACTACTTCCTCTAGGGCATAGGCTGAGAGCCTGTACATTTAACCGTACAACTCTCTGGAATCTAACCCTTTTTCTTTTGTTTCTCCTTACAGGATTTTTCAACCCTAACGTGGATCCCGTGGGCAGGGCCACCGTGGCCAACTATGGGTTGATGGACCAGTTGGCTGCACTACACTGGGTCCAGGAGAACATTGTACGGTTCGGTGGTGACCCGGGCCATGTTACTGTGATGGGTCATGGTACGGGAGCAGCTTGTCTTAACTTCCTACTAATATCACCAGCAGCTACAGGTACAGTAAAGTTATGGTACAGTACATGCTATCCCCAGGTGCTACAGGTACAGTATTATTATGGTACAGTACATGATATCACCAGGTGTTACAGGTACAGTAATGTTATGGTACACTACAATAATGGTACCCGAGCAGCTTGTCTTAACTTCCTACTAATATCACCAGGTGCTACAGGTACAGTAAAGTTATGGTAAAGTACAGATATGATACAATTATGTATCATGGACGTATGTAGCATTGTAGTAACGAACAGGGTATGCATCTCCATGCAGATGAGCTTTCACTGAAATTGCATTCATGAAAAAAACGAAACACACACACACACACACACACACACACACACACATACACACAAAGGCAGTCAAGGAAAATTTCATGAAAACAGGGAAGCAAAGAATCCCATTTTCATCAATTCTTCCGATAAGATAATTCCAGGACCCGAGAGAGAGAGAGAGAGAGACTGTGAGAGAGAGAGAGAGAGTGTGTGTGTGTGTGTGTGTGTGTGTATGTGTGTGTGTGCGTAGTATATATACAGTATGTGTGTGTGTGTGTGTGTGTGTGTGTGTGTGTGTGAAAGAGAAAGAGAGATTGTGCGAGAGTAACTACTTGTGTGGGTGTGGGTGTGGGTGCGTGAGTGTGTGTGTGTTTGTGTGGGGTGTGTGTGTGTGTGTGGGGTGTGTGAGTGTGTGTGTGTTTGTGTGGTGTGTGTGTGTGTGTGTGTGTGTGTGTGTGTGTGTGAGGGTTAGTAAATATGTGCATGCTTCAAAAGAGTGAGAGTGCCTGTGCATATGTGCATTTGCATGTGAAAGAAATGAGAGAGAGAGTGAGCGAGTTTGTGTGAGAGAGAGAGAGAGGGGGGGAGGTCTTTGAATGTCAGTACGTCAGGGATTTTATCTGTTCTCTCAAAGGTATCGGTGAGAGAGAGAGTGAGCGAGTGTGCGTGGGAGAGAGAGAGAGAGAGAGAGAGAGAGGGGGGGGGGGGCTTTGAATGTTAGTCCATCAGGGATTTTATCTGTTCTCTCAAAGGTATCGGTGAAGGAGAGAGAGAATGAGAGAGTGCGTTTGTGTGTGTGTCTGTGTGTGAGAGTGAGGGAGAGACAGATTGCGTGTGTGCATTCGTATGTGTGACAGAGATCAAAATAAATACAATAACATTTATACAGTAAAAAACAGTACACTTTCAATGGCTCAGATAGCGCGCACAAACACAATGTGAATCATAGTCACAGGAAGTTATTAAATGGGCTAAATAATTTGGTGTAGATTACCAGCCAAAGTCTTAACCCCTTCGGTACCGGCGACGTCTTTCTAAGTATATTCTAGCTATATTTAGACGAGTTTGTGAAGTCTAAAATGGATCCGTGGTAGTAAAAAGTTTGTGAAGTCTAAAATGGATCCGTGGTAGTAAAAAGTTTGTGAAGTCTAAAATGGATCCGTGGTAGTAAAAAAGGTTTAAGTGATATAGTTCGAAGCCTGTTAATTACTGAAGGCCCTTTTACGAACTGAATAACATCGTCTAAGACTAATAGTAACAAGAATAAATTAAAAGAGACGTTGCTGAATAATATTGCCTGATAACATCGCCCATGTGAGCCTGCCTTGATAGCGGCCCCCTACACGGATACAAGTAAGGGGAGATTTTTTTCTTCTCTCTCTCTCTCGGGGCCTCTTCAGTGACCTTAACTTTACCCGGGGTCATGTTTCACCGATATCGGGTCAACGGGAACTTGGGGGAAGAGAAGGTCATATTTATACACATACTGTATACATACATACATATATACATACATACATACACACATACACACGCACACACACGTACTCTGACACAGGGAGAGACTGGAAGGGGGAGGGGAGGGAGACTGGGGGGATTGGAGTGGAGGAGGGAGAGGGGAAGGGGAGCCTGGGGGTATCGGAGTGGAGGGGGGACGTGGGGGTATCGGGGTGGAGGGGGGACGTGGGGGTATCGGGGTGGAGGGGGACGTGGGGGTATCGGGGTGGAGGGGGGACGTGGGGGTATCGGGGTGGAGGGGGGACGTGGGGGTATCGGAGTGGAGGGGGGACGTGGGGGTATCGGAGTGGAGGGGGGACGTGGGTGTATCGGAGTGGAGGGGGGACGTTGGGGTATCGGGGTGGAGGGTGGACGTGGGAATATCGGAGTGGAGGGGGAATGTGGGGGTATCGGAGTGGAGGGGGGACGTGGGGGTATCGGAGGGGAGGGGGGGGGTGGTGGTATTTGAGTGGAGGGGGGGACGTGGGGGTATCGGAAGTGGAGAGAGGACGTGGGTATCGAAGTGGAGGGGGGAGGTGGTGGTATCGGAGTGGAGGGGGGGACGTGGGGGTATCGGAGTGGAGGGGGGAGGTGGTGGTTATCGGAGTGGAGGGGGGACGTGGGTATCGGAGTGGAGGGGGGAGGTGGTGGTGGTATCGGAGTGGAGGGGGGGACGTGGGGGTATCGGGGTGGAGGGGGGAGGTGGTGGTATTTGAGTGGAGGGGGGACGTGGGGGTATCGGAGGTGGAGGGGGGAGGTGGTGGTATCGGAGTGGAGGGGGGATGTGGGGGTATCGGAGTGGAGGGGGGACGTGGGGGTATCGGAGTGAAGGGGGGACGTGGGGGTATCGGAGTGGAGGGGGGACGTTGGGGTAACGGAGTGGAGGGGGGATCGGAGGGGAGGGGGACCTGGGGGGATCGGAGTGGAGGAGGGGGTCGTTGGAGGGGGCGCTTGTAGGGAGGGGGGTGTGGAGGGGTCGACTCTTCCAATTGCAGTGAGTGCATTAAAGAGGTAATTCTCTAAAGAGGGGGGACCATTCTTTACCATTCCAATAATACTAATGTTGGGAGCGAACGATACTTGCAAGGGGTTTCAAGGCATGTCCAGTATCTCAGAGAATTTGCGGTCCATTCCAGGGAGCTATTCTATAAGTCGGTATTAATTCAGCTGAGGGTAAATTAAATCCCTTACCAAATAATAATAATAATAATAATAATAATAATAATAATAATAATAATAATAATAACAACAATAAAATAAGACTAAAATGATGTGCTATACAATGTTATTTTTTATCCAAATTGCAAGCCTCTTCAAACGTGCCATCCTGTCTGAATAATAATACTAATAATAATAATAATACTAATAATAATAATAATATTAATAATAATATAATAATAACAAAAACATACTATGTAATAATGTGCTATTCATTTTTGTTATTTTTGTTTTTTATTTGTTTTCATATTACAGGCCTCTTCAAACGTGCCATCCTGATGTCTGGATCTGCCCTGAGTCCTTGGGCCCTAGTTCAAGAGCCAGTATACTACGCTGTCCAGGCTGCCAGACAGTTGGGTTGTGAGGTACCTGATGATCTATACCAACACTACAAGGCTCTGCTACACTGCTTCAGAAACCGTACCGTTGAACAGATCCTACAGGTATTGTGTCATACTATACGCTGTTCCATGTAGGTAGGCCACAATCCTGAACCCTAACTTCTGTAACTCAAAAAGAGGTAAAGCAAATGGGCTGTAAATTACCACACCTATACCCTGGCTAACCCTTCTCAAATGCAAGACATATTAACTAGATTACTCTAGTGATTTGCGAGTTATGGACGTAAATGTTCAAGAGATTCATTACAAAAGACAAGCATAATAAGAATAATCAATGTATTCCAATGGTGTACAACTTTTAGAAATAGGATCACCAGTCATTACATCCCTAATCCTGATCCTTTTTCTGAGCCTGTCCCCAACCACTAGTCCCCAAGCACAACCCCCGCATATCATGTCGCCTGAGAGCGGCCCTCTGCGGATCCCACTACGTAAACGTAAACTAATGCTATGTGTTGTGTGTCTCTCAGGTGAACATAGAAGTGCCCCAGTTCCTGTCAGCCGTGGGACCCAGCGTGGATGGTGTCACTATACGTCATGACTGGAAGAATAAACAAGCAAAGATGGGTAAGAACCACATTAATTACGTATGACTAATTCTCGACCACATAACGAACGACTGGGATGGTGAGTGTTTGTGTGTGTGTTCGTGTGTGTGTGTGTCGGTGTGTGTGTGTGCTTGTGTCAGTGATAACCTGTGTGTGAGTGTGTGTGTAGGGGGGGAGGGAAGGGTTCACCGAGTGTCTTTATTTGTATATGTGTGCCTTATATACTGTATATGATATATGTGTGCCTTATATACTGTATATGATATATACTGTATAATTATGATCTTCGCCCTTCTCTCTCCTCCCCCCCCCCCCATTCCCTCCAGGTAAGGAAGGACGGACCCCAGTAGAGCTCCTCTTGGGGGTAACAGCCACGGATGTTCTGCAACTGTTCTCCGACACCGAGATACAACACGGGTTTGAGGCCGACCACAGGGACAGACTCATTAGAACATTCGTCAATAACAACTATCACTATCACCTTCAGGTTAGTAGACAATTATTATTAGTATTAATATTAGTATTACCCTATTTTGTCCATCCGTCGGTAACCTGCAGAGACATTTTACCGCAGGTGTCACTATTCGTCTTGTTTTTTTTTTTTTTTAACTGGATCAGCTGAAAGGGATGTCTCGGACAGAGGGGATAGAACGGCTGGATAGTTTGCAGCGTTGGACGCAGGCCTTCGGTGCCTAGCAACGCTTGTTAAAGCAATTACCTATCACCATCATATTCAGCTTAGTGGGCTATTAACACAGTTTCTACACTAATCACAGACAAACTTATCCATTCCTTTATTAAATACAACAATAACTATCATCTAGATTACTGGGATATGGCTATAACTATAACAAAACAATAGTTCGTATTTAAATGGCGACAATGTATTTACTTACATTTTCTTGAAGATAACCACCGAGACTAACTGATTTGAATATTCAACAACAACTACCACTACCCATCCTCTTCTTTACTTTGTCTTCCACCCTCCTTCTTTCTCTCCCTTCCTCTTCATCGTTCGTCTCAAATATCTTATCCTACTCCTCTTCCTCCTTCACCCTTCCATAACTCATCTTCTCTTCTCTTGTCCTCCCCTTATCCTCCTCCTCCTCCTACTCTCCTTATCTTCCACCCTCCTTCTCCTTCCTCCCCCTCAATCTCAACTCCCCCAGCTCCTAATAATATAGCCAATCTGGACCATAATCGAGTTAGGAGTTGTCAAGATGGTCGCTTGTCTCGGACCCTGCCAGTGAAACCTTTCCATTGGGTTTCTAGCTGTATTTAGACGTGTTTTGTGGTTCTAGCTGTATTTAGACGTTTTTGTGCAGTTTAAGAAAGCTCTGTGGTAGTAAGAAGGGTTAAGTGAGATAGTTTGAATCCTGGTAATTGCTGGAGACCATTTATAAGCTGAATAACATCGTATAATAGTAGCCATACTAAAGTTAAAATTACGGCACCGGTACAGAAAGAGTTAAATTGAGGTTTATTGGAGATATATTTGTGCCTGTGCTCGCTCTCTCTCTCTCTCTCTCTCTCTCTCTCTCTCTCTCTCTCTCTCTCTCTCTCTCTCTCTCTCTCTGGTAGGTGGGGAGATAGCCTTCTGCTTTGCAATCCTTAACTTTCCACTTAGTAGCAAATATGGTTATAATTAAGTCAGGACTGCCTAGTAGGGGCCGCAAGGTCTGTGCAGTCTGTGTATATATGTAACTCACTCACTCTCACTCACACACACACACACTCTCTTTCTCTCTCTCTCTCTCCCCTTGCTATCCCTACTAGAATTAAGTTCTGACCACCTCGCTGGGATCGTAAGGTCTGTGTGACTAGTGTATCAATGTAAATCTCTCTCCCTCTCTCACTCTCATTCTCACACACTCTCTCTCACTCTCTCGCACACACTCTCTCACATGTGAAGGAACCCTCTCATTGTGGTCTTTAATTGGAGGCCAAATTGAAGTCGATGGCAGATATTTACTCCTTTTGTCAGCTATTTTTGTGGGTTGTTCGCTTACTTTCTCACTCTTACTCTCTCTCTCTCTCTCTCTCTTTATATATATATATATATATATATATATATATATATATATATATATAATATATACCGGTATACATAATTATATACACTGTATATATACTGTATATAACATAAAAATACTTAATAAATGTTGTACATATTTACTATTCATAAACATGTAAAATATTACAACTATAGCAGTGTTTGTGGATGTAAAGTCAAATAAATAAAGTCTGTTATTGACGAGTGGAAACGAAAAGAACAAACATTATATATTCAAAGGTTGTCTCTGTACGGTCTCTGATTTTGACACATGGCATTGTTTTGGTGTAGCGGGTGACATGTACACAATGGTTTGGTACACACACACACACACATACACACACTCACTCACACTCATTCTATATTTCTTCCTATCGTCTACTACTCTCCCATTCTCATTCTCATCCTCACTCTCACTCACTCACTCACTCACACTCATTCTATATTTCTTCCTATCGTCTACTACTTTCCCATGCTCATCCTCAGTATCACCCACTCTCACTCTCACTCTCTCTCTCACCCTCCTTCTCCTCCTCTAGACATTTTTGAAGCCTCCCCCCACCATCATCATCTAAAAGAAACAGATTACACCCGCTAAGGTACTTGATTGCCTCCTCCCTTCAGTGTGGACCCGGGGATAATTTTGTGCTACATTACCCCCATAACATGACATGTTTAGTAAATTCTTCTCGGCATGGTCAGCTTATTCCATCACCATCACCACTACTATCACCATCACCATCACTACGATCATCCCCATCATTATCACCACCATCACCATCATCACCACCACCACCACCACCCCTCCAGACATCTTTGAAGACTCTCACCATCATCATCTTAAAGGAACAGATTCCCCCCGCTAAGGAACCTAATGGCCTTCCTTCAGTCAGGACCCCGGGATCATTTTGTGCTCAATTACCCCCATAAGATGAACCCCGTGATAGAACAACTTAGGGAGGGGGTTCTACTGAAAGGGTCTTTGAGTGGTAGGATTGTGGTGTAGTGTGTGGGTGTGGTGTTGTGTGGTATGGGTGGGGTGTAGTGTGGATGTGGTTGTGTGGGTGTGGTGTAGTATGGTGGTGTTAGAGTGATGGTAAAGGTGTAGTGTTGGTATGATGGCGTTGGTGAGGGCTTAGTGGTATGGTGTGGTGGTGTGATAGTGGTGTGAGTGATGGTGAAGGAGTAGTGTTGGTATGATGGCGTACGGGTGAGGGCTTAGTGGTATGGTGTGGTGGTGTGATAGTGGTGTGAGTGATGGCGTACGGGTGAGGGCTTAGTGGTATGGTGTGGTGGTGTGACAGTGGTGTAGTGTTGGTTGTGGAGTAGCCTGGTGGTGTAGTATGGTGGTGTTAGTGTGATGGTGAAGCTGAGCTCTGGAACTCTCTCCCATAATCAGTCTTTCCCTCTTCCTAAGACTTAAATTGCTTCAAACTCCGTGTGTCCAGGCATTTTGGCTCGAATGTCCCTTGATTTTGGCCCTGTCACTCTTTCAACTTTGGGGGAGGCACTTGCTATAGGCAGTTCTGCCTTTTGCCTCCCTCACTCACATAGAAAAAAAAAAATGTGGTGTGTTGGTGTGTGCTTATTCTGGTGACCAACTGTATTCGTCTTCTCTAAAAACGATTAAAAGGTTCATCAATAATAATGACTGGAAATTGGGTAGTCATGTCCCAGCTGTCATTACGTTTGGCTTCCTCTGTGCTGTATTAATGTCTGTCAGATGTTGAATAGGGTGGGTAAGTGTAGGAACATGTTTGCATATTTCACTCGATATGAAAAAAATGAAGCTTAGATATTGCTGATACCAAATATTGATCAAAACATACTTGGTGCCGAGACATCACTTATTAGACCGACTGTACATTATAATTAGATGTTGCCATTTCTGTTTACTTTGCCCTGGCTGGTAATTTGGGCGCGCGCTTATTTGCATACGGAAATTTGAATGCGGTTGATTACATGTTGTTGGAGATGTGACGGAGTTTGGGGAATAGTATTAATTTTATTAAGCTGAAATAATTATGTTTAATGAAGCATTAATTCTACTAATACTACTAGTAATACCAATATTAATTTTACTACTACTACTACTACTACTACTACTACTACTACTATCTATCAAGCAAGCAATCAATCAATCAATCTTTATCTATCTATCTATCTATCAAACATTCTATTATCTATTTTCCCCTAAACTCGACACCTATATTGCAAGCAAGGTCTTAATATTGACAAAGAAATGGGGCGGAAGGTCTTAAAATCGCCAAAATAATGGAACGAACGTCTTAAAATCTCAAAACTACTATGCTAAACATGAGGGAGAACGGGATCCAGAAAAACGACCCATCTCCCCTTAATGGCGACCCAATATCATTGATGTAATTACAGACTATGATAATCATGTTCCTGTTGGTCTAATTGGTCTGAGGTATGGTGAGAGAGAGATAGAGACACACTATCATTCCCTGGCAACGGTGTGTAATTACAGACTATGATAATTGTGCTCTGTTGCTCTAATTGGTCTCAGGTATGGTGGGAGAGAGAGAGAGAGTATGTGCGTGAATGTCTCTCTAATACAATTCACACCTCTTATTGCTCTCTCTCTCTCTCTCTCTCTCTCTCTCTCTCTCTCTCTTCTTTTCTATCCATTCCTTCAACTTTTATATCGGGTATGCCATCTCTACTAGAATTAAGTCCTGACCACCTCGTTTGGATCTTAAGGTCTGTGTGGCCAGTGTATCCATGTAAATCTATGTAAATATATATCTATCTATCTATCTATCTATCTATCTATCTAACTCACTAACTACCAACCTCCCCAGTTTTCTTGGGTGGTATATTAAATTTGTGGATAGTGTCCACAGAAAACTATAGTTATAGGGCTATCAAATCTAAACTGACTGATCGTGCATTGTATTTTAAATCGTCACTTTTATCTTTACTGGGTCAGATTTTATTTTCAAGACATAATATATGATATTGAACCATTCAGTACCTGTGACATTCTTTGCATTATATTTTGGCAACTATTAGACGATTCTATTCAGCTTAGGAAGGACGTCTACCCATTAAAATGCTATAGACTATAATAATCCTTTTACCTACCATATAGCCTTCCCAGGCTTCATCAAATCTGACCTACTCCCCGTGGCCGACTTCTCCTAGAGGTAGAGCTCTAATACCCTTTGTTATATTCCCGTTCAGGAGATCGTGTTGGCGGTAACAGCGGAGTACACAGATTGGTCCCGGTCAGTGCAACACCCCGTTAACATCCGGGACCTGACGGGTGAGGCTCTCCATGACGCTTGCTACGTCTCTCCCGCTACGATCTCTGCTAACCAACTCTACTCCTCCGGCAGACCATCCTACCTCTACGTGTTGGACTACAGACCTAATGATCCTGACCCAGTGGTTAGTTGTAAATCCATTGACAGATAGTACAGTAGCTTCACTAATGTAGTCAACCTCTTATAGTCCTTCATATTTCTTCGTGCTGGACTACCAACCAAGCGATCCTAACCCTGGGGCTAGTTCCAGATCATTAGATACACTTATAATTTGGCAGGCATCAGCCAACCAATGCTACTCCCATGTTAGGCCAACTTACTTCAATGTGTTCGAATACAAACCCAACAATCCTGACCCAGTAGTTATCTCTAAATCATTGGATATTTATGTTTTGAAGTAGCCATCATCAAACCACTGTCACACCCCTACTAGGCCATCTTACCTCTATATGTTGGACTAAAGACCAACGTTCCTGACTCCGAGGTTAGTTGTTCACCGATAGATAAGTTTAATGTGTGGTGATCTTCCAACCAGCTCTACACCCCAACCAGGTCTTCATACTGTTATGTCTTAGACTACTGATCCAACGATCCTGACTCTGTGGTTAGGACTGGAATTGTGTTGGTAGTGTAATGGTTTAGATGCTTATGTTCTGGGTGTGGTGTCCCGAGTTCGAATCCCGGGACGACCATATGCTTTCATTAGTTTATTCAAGTGCATTGGGGTTTGTAATTGATGATAAATGTTAAGAACGGGGTGTTACTTAATAATATATACATTTATAGCATACCAAGTTGGCTAGAAGCATTACCAGATATTTCTCCCCAGAGTGGACCTGACCTGATCCTGAACGAGTTGGTGTATGTGTTAGGGTCACCTTTAGGGGCCCAGGGACCCCTCGCTGTGGGCCTTAACTTTACCAACACCGAGGTGGCCCTCAGTGAAGCCATCATCACCTTCTGGACAAACTTTATCAAGACAGGGTCAGTAACATTTGTACACTCAGAGACAAAAGTTTGTTCCTAAAATATATTAGATCCTCCCTACTATAGCATATCACTAGCTATGAAAGTAATTACAACTATGAACGTTGTTATGACCTACCTGTAAAATTATTACTCAAATGCTAGGAAAAATGAAAAAAAGTCATACAAGTACATTTTCCCGAATTAATTGTGGAGGAACCCGTACAAAAACATTATTAAATTAAATCTAAACAAATACATGAAAACATAATATAGCTTGGGCATATGCTAAGGACTAATGTTTTCCCCAATTGTCTGTGCAGGAACCCGAACGACAGCGGGAGCGGCGACTGGTGGGGCCCGGGTGTGACTCGAGACAGACACCGCTACAGGACCCACAACTGGACCAGATATGATCCCGTCCATAGGAGATATCTGGAGCTAGGTATGCGAACAACAACAGGCAAATTGCTCCTAACTGGGCTGTTCGCACTTATATTAACTCTTTCTCTATTTGAACACACATTTACTGTATATACATAATTCTGGTAATTATTACACGATTGTATTAATTTCATAAAGAATCATAAGAACATAAGAAAATGGGAGTCTTCAGAAAGCCGATTGGTTAGTATCCATACTCTAAGGTTCACAGATTATATTTGCACTCCATTAGCCAAATTATCTCACCATCGGTCCCTTAGAATAAATCAAGTAAAGCTTCCTGTCTGTCCCGCAGGTAGCCGAGGGCGCGTGAAGGAGCACTACCGAGCAGACCGAGTAGCCCTCTGGTCCTGGTTGGTCCCGGGATTGGAACAAGTAGGGTCCAAATATGGTCCAGATTCCCCCTTCCACCGCCTCCCCAACTACCTCCAACCTAACACCTTCTCCGGACCTACCAGACCCACTAATCTTTCTAGTAACTTCCTGCCACCACCTACTACCACCCCACTACCCACTACCACCACTCCTGCCACCACCACCCACCTTAGTACTCCACCTACCCACCACCTATACCCCAACACCAGTGGGATACAAGGCCCCATGGAGAAGCCCAGTAGTAAGGCCAATATACAGCAGTTCCCCTATACCACGGCCCTCAGTCTCACCGTGGCCATCGGGTGCTCATTGCTGATCCTCAACCTACTAGTCTTCGCCGCCGTGTATTACCGGCGGGACAATCCACGCCATCCCTTCCACAAGACCAATCATGAAGTTAGCAGTGATAGCGGTAATGATGTCCACCTACAAGCCCCCTGCGACCCTTGCAAAGCCATGTCCCCCTCGCACTACGGGACGCTACGCTCCTCGGCGACACTCCGCAGCAGCCTGGCCACGTCCTTCGAGAGTGAGTGGCCACCAAATTATACGGCCAGCTGCCATCAGAGTAGTGAGGAGCCCACCTTGTGTACATCTACCGGCCAGTGTCACGCTAACAAACCCCATAATGGTACGTTAGGACGACGGCCGATACAAAGACAAGCCCTCACCACGTACTCCCCCCACATCGACACCCAACTCTCACCCATCTCCTACACCCACGAAGACACTTCGGATATGCATGTTTGAGCACAATTTTCACTTTAGAGCTTTACCAGATAAGTGTATATGGCCAGTCCTTCCTTATATGCTGTTAACCCTTTGAAGATTATGACGCATTTCGACCGTTTATTCTGGTTGTCATTAGACGATTATATACAGCTTAGGAAGGATCTGTGAAAATTATAAGGGTACAGACTATATCAATTAACCCTCATACCCTTCCCAATCTTATTAAAATCGTCCAATAATAGCCAGAAACACGAAAAGAAAAACGTAATCGGATCTTGATAGGGTTACCAGGGGTGCACAAAGGTACACAACATGCCACCCTCACTTTGCTCCATAAATGTGCTTATAACTGTCTTGATGGTGTAATGGTTAGAGCGTGTGAGTTCTGTATGGGGTATCCTAGGTTCGAATATTGGGAGAATCACGTGCTGTCATTAATTTAATTTGGGGTGCTGTTGGTTTTAAGAACGATGTTTAAAAATAAGAATTCCTCAAACAAGAACATCACCCTGTTCTAAATAGGTAGGCCAACAATCCTGAACCCTAACCTCTATAACAAATAAAGGGCTAGCGCAAATGGGCTGTACATTTCCACATCCATTCCCTGGCTGAAGAAAGGGTCAGCCAGGGAATAAAGGGCTAGAGCAAATGGGCTGTACATTTCCACATCCATTCCCTGGCTGAAGGAAGGGTCAGCCAGGGAATAAAGGGCTAGAGCAAATGGGCTGTACATTTCCACATCCATTCCCTGGCTGAAAGAAGGGTCAGCCAGGGAATGGGTGTGGAAATGTACAGCCCATTTGCTCCAGCCCTTTTTGAGTTACAGAGGTTAGGGGTTCAGGATTACTGGCCTCCCTATTTGGAAAAGGGTATAGCACTGTGAGGTACGGGGGGGGGGGGGGTTGATATTAGTTGTCATAGCGGTTGGCTGTATTGATGTCTGCCAGATGTTGAATAGGGTGGGTAAGTGTAGGAACAGTGTTTGTATATCGCACTCGAAACGAATAAATCAAGTTTAAGAGTTATTACAATATACTTGGTGCCGACGAGACATCACTTATTTGACCGACTGTACACACATTTATTCCAGTGCAATCAATGTATATTTTAGAACTCTCAGTGTCGCTTCAGCCAAACAATTTTATAAGGATTTTTGAATACTGTTCCAGACTGTTTTTTTATCAGCACATGCAATACGAACGAACTCTCCGCGTGCCAAATATTTTTGATAGATGTGGAAAATTTACCACTTGCGAGTTTCAGGCCATCTATCTATCTATCTATATGCTCAGGCCCAATCCCCATTTTGGGGGTGGCCGACTCAAGACAGAGCAAGAACAGGGAAAACACAAAAACAACATAAAACAACAAATAAACACAGATAAAAAGCACAAACTCACACACATCCAGGTCACCCAGGAGAAGACCCAGAGACCAGGGTCACCAAGGTCGCTCCAACACTCCCCCGGCCCCCGACCACCCGGAGAGGTTCCGATCTCGGCAGGCAGACATGCAGCGGAGCCAAAGCCACAAGCCCTCCCACCACACTTCCAGGCGCACCCTTCATATTAATCATCTCCCCGGGCCGGGCGCCTGATGGACTATTATCTAGTCCAACTTGCGCCCGACCCCTTACTCCAAATGACCACGTGTTCACTCAACTATTCACAAGCATTCTCCATTCACTCCTGTCCACCACCACTTCCCCTGCCTGATCTATAGTCATTCCTCTATCATCCAAAGCCTTTCTTACACAGTCTCTTCATCTCAATGGGGGTCTTCCTGCCCTTCTGGATACATTGATATATATATATATATATATATATATATATATATATATCTCAGCTATTGATCTTGTCCGTGGAAAGCGGAGGCAATTAATGTTTCTCTTCATTATATATATATATATATATATATATATATATATATATATATATATATATATATAAAACAAAGTAATTAAGCAAATTTTGTATCCATGATAAACTCGCATATTTTGAGTGTGTCTGCTAATTATAGGTCTTTACGGCTCCAACTTCCTTAGAGCATGAAACTCGCAAATAACCAATTGTTGTGTTTATACTGTTAAGAAGAACGAGACCATTTGTTGGTGTGTGGCCATTTTGAATGTTTGTAGGTAATTGAATACAGGAATACACTGTAATGCCATTTAGGGGGGGTCACTTTTTTTTTTTTTTTTTCTCTCCTTTTCTCTCTTTCTCTGGCTTGTATCCATTCGGCCCCATTCAGCCAACTGTTTTAAGACGTTTATCCCCATCCAGGTGTCAATTTCTTCCTGACGAGCGATAGCGAGCCAACATTGTATGGAGAAATCAGACTTCACATTTTTCTATCGAAAAATGTACAAATTTAGCTTGCTGTTAAAACAAAATTATATATATGATGGCTCGCTACCGCTCGCCAGGAAAATATTGATACCTGGATGGGGTTAAACGTCTTAAAACAGTAGGCTGAATGGGGCCGAATGGATACAAGCCAAAAAGAGAGGGAGAGAAAGAGAAAAAGTGCGAGGTGGGCTCCCTTAAGATAGTAACTAGTTTAGCGACATGGAATTAATTTACACTATGAGGAACACATTACATTGTGTAGCAAGAGATGTATGTATGTATGTATGTATGTATGTATGTATGTATGCATGTATGTATGTATGCATGTATATATGTATGCATGTATGTATGTATGTATGTATGTATGTATGATTGTATGTATGTATGTATGTATGTGTGCATGTATGCATGTATGTATGTATGCATGTATGTATGTATGCATGTATGTATGTATGCATGTATGTATGTATGTATATATGTATGTATGTATGCATGTATGTATGTATGTATGCATATGATAGAAACGTCAGCCCGATTGTTTTCATTAATTTTGAGTTATAAGAAGTTAAGGGGAGGTATTTAGTTTGTTCCCTATACCACCATCAAGCTTAAAATTACACCCCCTTGAGTCCCTTTCAAGATAAATTTGTACATTTTTCGGTAGAAAAATTTCCTGGCCAAAGGCCGGTTCCTCTTAAATTACAGGCTCGCTATCGCTCGCCAGGATAAAATCGACACCTGAATGGCACGAAAGGTCTTAATATGGGGTGAAAGTTCTTAAAATCGCTAAACTAATGGGGCGAACGTTTTATAATATCAAAAGCAATGGGGTTAAACATGAGGGAGACAGGGGTCAAGAAAAAAATCCCTCGAGTGGAGATCTCCCCTTAAGAGGTCAAGATAATTTTCAAGTTGGCTGGCGCTACCTATAGTAAAAAAGGGTTAAGTGAGATCGTGTGAAATCTGTTAATTGCTGGGGGTCCTTTTCAAACTGAATATAGCTAACCCTAATTTTTTTTTTTAATTGTCTGCTCACCCGATGATTCAGCACATATTACCAAAGATATACACCGCACAATATGTAAATACAACTCACCCTGTCTGATCGATCATGCCAAGAGTTTTATATAATGATAAATAAACCCTTTGATCCAAATGATAAACTAAGTGCTAAGGTTTTGAATAATGCATAGATGTTTTTATATATAATAATGTAAACCAATAAAAATAATAAATAAATGTTTTACTGTATAGAAATAAATAATGCATAGTTGTTTTATATGTAATGTATAATAAATAATGCATAGTTGTTTTATATGTAATGTATAATAAATAATGCATATTTGTTTTATATGTAATGTATAATAAATAATGCATAGTTGTTTTATATGTAATGTATAATAAATAATGCATAGTTGTTTTATATGTAATGTATAATAAATAATGCATAGTTGTTTTATATGTAATGTATAATAAATAATGCATAGTTGTTTTATATGTAATGTATAATAATAATAATAATAAAAGGTGTTACTCTATAGAAATATTTATTTAGTATTTATAAATTTAGTAATGTTTTTGCATTTATGAATTTGACTCGTATGCTTAAGGGGAGGTTTTTAGTTTGTTTTCTACTCCTCCAGCAATCTTAAAATGTCACCCCCTTGACCCTCTTTCAAGATAAATTTGTACATTTTTCGGTAGAAAAATGTCCCGGCTGAAAGCCGGTTCCTCTTATATTACAGGCTCGCTATCGCTCGCCAGGATAAAATCGACACCTAAATGGCACGAAGGTCTTAAAATTGACAGAAATGGGTCGAAAGTTCTTAAAATCGTCAAAATAATGGGGCGAACGTCTTAAAATTAGAAAAGCAATGGGGCTAAACATGAGGGAGAAAGGAGTCAAGAAAAAAATCCCTCAAGTGGAATTCCCCCTTAATAATGACTTTATACCAGTGACAGCTACAATAAAGGAAGGTTTTTATCAAGAGTTATAAGTTATTATCCTGTATCTATCTCTCTATCTACTCTCTCTCTCTTCTCTCTCTATATCTATCTTTCTGTCTATATGTATATATATATTTATCTGTCTGTCTATCTATCCATCTCTCTCTCTCTCTCTCCTCTCTCTATATCTATTTATCTGTTTGTCTATCTATCCATCTCTCTCTCTCTCTCTCTCTCTCTCTCTCTCTCTGCTGGTATTGTCGATGATGGTGTTCTTGTGTTTGTCAGCTTAACAATTACTTTATACCAGTGTCGGCTACAATAAAGACATTTTTATATCAAGAGTTTATAAGTTATTACCCCTGTATTTATGTTTATAGTACACTCTCTCTCTCTCAGACACACACACACACACACACACACACACACACACCCCCCCCCCCCCCCCCCCCCCCCGCCCCACACACACACACGCTTGTTTTAACTGTCAAATATACTCCATGCTGTAATCCATCAGTCTCAGCTTATTAAAGTTATTCTTATTCTTATTCTCAGTCTAACAAAAAGGCATGATCCCCCCCCCCCCCCCCACCACCACCACCACCACATACCCACCACCCTCCTATTCGCAGCTTGGGGAACAACAACAACAACAACAACAACCTCATCGACTTCACTAGGGTCACCCCTCACACAGTCAACATACCGTGCCTGGACTCCATAATTCCCCGGCCATCCTCAACACCCCAGTAACATCACTTCTCTCACTCTCACTGGTTCACTTTTTGGTCGATTTGTTTTAATTTATTTATTATTTTTCTAGTTTGTTCCCTAGACCTCCATCACACTTAAAAAGAAATAAAAAATACATTAGATTCACCGTTGAAATTAATTTGTAAATTTAGGTTCTTCCAAAATTAACGACATATGACGCGATTTTGAGCCTATTGGGGATACTTTAAAGCCTTTGTTACCATCAGGGGTATTTAGAAACCTTTAGTTTAGTTACTTCAACCTCTGCAGTTGTCTTTGAGTTAGCTGTGTTGAGCCTATTGGGGATACTTTAAAGCCTTTGTTACCATCAGGGGTATTTAGAAACCTTTAGTTTAGTTACTTCAACCTCTGCAGTTGTCTTTGAGTTAGCTGTGTTGAGCCTATTGGGGATACTTTAAAGCCTTTGTTACCATCAGGGGTATTTAGAAACCTTTAGTTTAGTTACTTCAACCTCTGCAGTTGTCTTTGAGTTAGCTGTGGGCAGAAAACTAATTTTGGAGGTAATTATAAGAGGAGAGAACTCTATTTCTTATTGCTAATCTGGCAACCTCTGCGTCATATGTGCGTGAAAGGGTTAATATCGTTCGCCAGGAAAAAAAACAAAACAATCCACACCTAAATAGCACGAACGGTCTTAATATTGACAAGGAAACGGAGTGGAAGGTCTTAAAATAGACACACTAATGGGGCAAACAGCTTAACATCTGAAAACTAATGTGGCTAAACATGAGGGAGAAGGGGGTCCAGAAAAGCAACTACCTGCCCCTTAATCATTTACGAATTTCGAACTATAAGGAAGTTGGAGCTGTTAGACATCATTATTTAGCTGAGACACAAAAACAAATCATTGCTAATAATAAAATAAGTAAATAAAAATCGTGATAAAATTACTAAATGTAAGTATTACCCTGTATGTGTTTTCAATAAGTGATAGCGTAATGGTTAGTGTGCTGAATTTCGGTGTGAGTATCCTAGGTTCGAGTCCTTGGAGTACCACATATATTCATTAGTGTCATTGATTTCATTAATCAGGTTTATGTGTAAGTTAATTGGTGGGTTGGTGAATAAATATGAATCTTAAGTTAGCATAATAATCGATACCTTATTAAAAAGAGAAACAATATGCTGACAATGGAAACAAAAACACTCGTCATAATTTGTCTTAATTGCAAAAAAAAAAAAAAAAAAAAAAAAAATGATATATACTGTATAATATACAGTATAACTGAGTATATATATATAAATTAATACTTAAACGGAAACTATAAAACCTAAAATTAAAAATATAATAAAGCCACAGTGACGCTTCCCATAGTAACTCCACAGAAAAAGGGTCCCCCGGTGAGTTGTTTCCACCCGGCGAGTCACGCGCTAATAAAGTGCATCGATTCATCCGGGAAAGTGAAGCCATTAACGGTAAAGTGCTCTGTACAGACACTTTAAAGGGGTAGTACTTGTTTTGTGGTCTGGGTATTTATTTACTAATGTTTGTTTTAGTTTTCTCGCTAGACCTCCATCAAGCTTAAAAACAACACCTCCTAGACCCCCTTTCAAGATAAATGTGTACATTTTTCGGTAGAAACATTTCCCGGCGGAAGGCCGGTTACGTCTTTAATTACAGGCTCGCTTTCGCTCGCCAGGAAAAAAAATGGACACCTAAATGGCACGGAAAATCTTAATATTGACAAAGAAAGGGGGCGAAAGGTCTCAAAATCGCCAAAATTAAAAGGTACGAACGTCTTAAAATCTCTAAACTAATATGCTAAACATGAGAGAGAAGGAGAACCTGAACACCGACCCATCTCCCCTTAGAGGATGAAACAACAAGGACACTTTTTCAAGACACTTTCTTTTAGCATTGAAAGTCTGAAAGCTGTTGACTGTAAGGGGAGACGATCGTTTTTTGGGACCCCTTTCTCCCTCGTGTTTAGTCCCATTAGTTTTGAGATTTCAAGACGTTCGTTTCATTAGTTCGGCGATTTTAAGACCTTTCGGCCCATTTCTTTGTCAATATTAAGATATTTCGTGCCATTTAGTTGTCTATTATTTCCTTGCGAGTGATAGCGAGCCTGTATTTGTAGGAGGAACCGGCCTTCGGCTGGAGACAATGAATTTAACCTATATTCGGTTTCATTTCATCTGACGGTAAATTGAATCCCTTAGCCAATCATTTCTCGGTATTTAATGAAGATTTTTTTTTTTTTTTTTTTTTTTTTCCTATGTGATTGAGGGAGGCAAAAGGCATAACTACCTATAGCGAGTGCCTCCCCCATAGTTGAAAGAGTGACAGGGCCAAAATCAAGGGACGTTCGAGCCAAAATATGAAACTGCTACGTCTCTGGATCATATTATAACCAATTATATATAAAATTAACACTATATTTCATTACAAAATCTACAAACTAACTGAGAAATCTTGATGGGTAATTTGCAATTTACTGTCGGTTGAAAAGAAACCAGAGTATAATTATGTGGATATTTGGAAGTTGCAATATGATGACACAGTTTCCAAGCCTACGTTATACAGGTACGGTGGCGTTAATAAGTCATGTCCCAGCTGGCATTACGTTTGGCTCGCTCTGTGCTGTATTAATGTCTGTCAAATGTGGGATAGGGTGGATAAAAGCAGGAACATGTTTGTATATCTCACTCGAAACGAATAAATCAAGTTTTAGATATTATTGACACCAACCAAACAAACCTGGTGCCGAGACATGACCTATTAGGCCGACTGTACACAGGTATATATATTATAGAGGTGAGTCAGAGTGCGGGGGTGGTTATTGGGAACACCTGTATGACTAGCTGTTGGTACAGGTGTGTATGACAGGTGTGGGTGTGTCTGTGTGCGCGTGTGTGTAACAGATATATGTGAGTGTGTGCGCATAGCGGTTGTATGAGTGTGTGTGTGTGCGTGAATGTGTGTGTGTGTGTGTGTTAGGAGTAAGTTGATGTGGGTGTTATTTCATATAGGATGTGTGTGCATGTGTGTGTGTTTTTTTTGTCTATATGAGTGAGGGAGACAAAAGGCAGAACTGCCAGTAGCGAGTGCCTCCCCCATAGTTGAAAGAGTGACAGGGCCAAAATCAAGGGACGTTCGAGCCAAAATGCCTGGAGTGTGTGTCAGTGTGTGTGTGTGTGTGTGTGTGTGTGTTAAGTGTAGGGTGTCATGTGTGTGAATGGGCGGTCGGGTAGTGTATGTGTGTAAAGCATAGATAGGGGTGGGGGGTGGGAGGGGGGCGGGGAATGAGTATATATAGAAGTAGTCGGATATATGGAGTGGTCTATGGGCAAGGTGTAGGGGAGGACTTCTACACACACACACACACACACACACACATACACACATACACACACATACACACAAGCCCGTAGCCTAGTAGGTAGAGCTCTCGTCTCACACACGAGGGCTCGGGGGTTCAATCCCCGGCCGGGCGGAGACAAATTGGGCTTGTCTCCTTTCATGTGTTAGCCTCAGTTCACCTAGCTGTAAATAGGTACCTGGAATAAGTGGACGACGTTGTGACGTCCCATCTGGGGTTGGCAAAAATTGTACAAGGCGAGATGGGTATCATATGGTTCACCTAAGCTAATGGCTACCTAAGCCTTAGGGCGAGACGGTACCGTCTATAGTGAGAATGGTACCATACAGATCCACCCTAAGCCTTCGTTTCCGATGTCGCCAATTGGCTAAATACAGACTACACACACATCCACAGCCATTCCAACAGTACATGCAACACTTAACATGCATTTCACGCAATACATTCCCAGTTAAGGAGGCGCGATAATAATGAGCTTAGCTCGCATTGCGTGGATTCCCCTTGACGAACAATTAACTGAGAGTAACATACACACACATACACACACACACACACACACACACACACACACACATACATACATATACACACACACACACACACACACACACACACACACATACACACACACACACACACACACACATACACACACACACATACACACACACACACATACACACACACGAAACAATTCACACACGATAATGAAGTGAATAACTTGATGAATCATAATAAAAGTGTTTAGAGGATGTTCTCAGATGTTAGAGGATGTATAAAGCTAGCAGGTGCCTGAGCAGGAAGACAGGCATGAGGCATTAGCAGGTATATTTCATGTATATGAGAGAGAGAGAGAGAGAGAGAGAGAGATTTACATAGATACACTGGCCACACAGACCTTACGATCCAAACGAGGTGGTCAGGACTTAATTCTAGTAGATATGGCATATCTGATAGAAAAGGAAAGTTGAAGGAAAGGAAAGGATAGAAAAGAAGAAGAAGAAGAAGGAGAGAGAGAGAGAGATTGTGTGTGTGTGTGTGTGTGTCAGGTGTGGATGGCGTTGAACAGGTAAGAGAGGAGGTATAAGGGGAGGTGTGTTGTATTGGTACCGGTAGGTCAGTCTTGTACCACTCACTGTAGCAGGTAAACGTGTCGTATAATACTCTTCCGCTCACTCACACACACACACACACGGTGACCGGTCAGTTGAACCAGTGCCACTTCAACCAGTGCCACTTTAACCAGTGCTAACTCAACCAGTGGCCACTTCAACCAGTGACCATTTCAACCAGTGACCATTTCAACCAGTAGCTAGGTTAGGTTAGGTTAGGTTAGGTTACTGGTTAAAATGGTCACTGGTTGAAATGGTCACTGGTTGAAGTGGCCACTGGTTGAGTTAGCACTGGTTAAAGTGGCACTGGTTCAACTGACATGGAACCCACACACACACACACACACTACACTCAACTCTACATATACCAAAACAAAACAAAAATAGTTAAATTCCTTTGACCAGTGGCATACAAGATAATTCAGCGACTACAAGTTATCAGATAATTTTGTTATAATTATACAATGCTGTCTAAATAAATAAATAAATATATATATATATATATATATATATATATATATATATATATATATATATATATATATATATATATATATACTAGGCGAGTAAATGCTATACAATATGTAAGCTTACTGTACATACATATGTACCGGTACATACTTCCGTCTATATTTACGAAGGTAGGCCGAATTAGTTAACAAAATAAATACAAAATAAATAATAATCTTACCACGTTTGCATCGGCCATAACTTCCAGAAAGTTTGACTCAGTTTCAGAAAGTGATGACGCAACTGTGAGTTTTTATACCTAATCTTTAAATGGGTTTTGAAAAGATCCTAGTTTTTCTCCGAGTAAACTAGAAATTAAATAGTGAAATAGTGAAATATCCGCAGAAACAGGAGAAGTGGTGTTTATTTTATAGTGATTGGATATAGTTCAATTATGATGTAAGACATATTTGTAAACATTGCCAGCCAGGAGATCCAAGACTCCAGTAAGCTTCCAAGTAAGTATATTACCATAATGTAAACATTGCCAGCCAGGAGATCCAAGACTCCAATAAGCTTCCAAGTAAGTATATTACCATAATGTGATAATGTCATTTATTAATTTCACTCCCAGCACCAAACACCTCCCAATGAAATTAATGAAAGCATGTGATCCTCCCGGGATTCGAACCTGGGTTTTTTGTTGTTGTTTTTCCCCAAGCTGCCTGGCCGAACAGCCCCAAGGCCACGAGCAAGGCCAAGGCCACAACCGAGCGCCCCCACAGAACCCTCCCCGGGTGACCGAAACCACTCCACGGCGGGGAGCTGAGGAGGGTGCGGAAACGCCCGGGAAACCAAAGCCCCACCCAGGGCCCTGTGCCCCTCAGCAATTATGAAGAGAAAGTTGAGGGGCAAAGGAAAGATGTGACGCTTTGGCTTCCAATCTTGGTAGATTAGGAGGTCAATCCACGCAAGAGACGCCGTCACTTGAGATCTAGAAAATATATAAGTAAAAGGAACAGTCAGAGCAAGCTATGGGTATGGCAGAGATCGCTCAGTTCTCACTCTGATAGACCAGCCCATCACCACATGACTAGAACCCAATCCTCTCAGCATCAGCTAGGAAAGGCCCTAGAAAGCCGCCTTTGGCGGGGGGATAGCTCCCCTATTTCAACCCTTTTCGGTGTTGGGCACCCGCCCTTTATTTTGTAAGTTTTATATTATTATTATAACTGTCTGGATTGATATTTAGATAGAACTTGCTGGGTTAATTGTGTTGGTGGTGTAATGGTTTAGATGCTTATGTTCTGGGTGTGGTGTCCCGAGTTTGATTCCCGGGAGGATCATATGCCTCCATTAGTTTATTCTAGTGCATTGGGGTTTGTAATGGAGGATTAATGTTAAGAACAGGGTGTTCCATAATTACCACACACAGATCTTAAACACTCTAATCATTACACCATCAAGACAGTTAAAGATTAAGTACGATTTTATATCCATTTATCGAATACTGGATAACAATATAATCATGCACTCAAACCAAACTGTTCAATGCATAGCGTTAAAACTGAATCATACCTTCTGTAATCAACTTGTAGAAAATATCGTTGGTGTAAAGTTGTATAATGATGTTTATTAACATTTATATACATAATCGTTAATATTATTACCATTATTAACCCTTTGAAGCTCTGACGCGTTTTAGAAGTTTATTTTGGCTAACATTAAACGATTTTAAGGAGCTTAGGAAGCATCTCTGGGTATTAAAAGGGTAAATACTATCTCAATCAACCCTTTGACTTCCATATACCGTTACTAATCTGAATAAAATCGTCTAATAGTAGCCAGAAACAGAACAGAAGCGCGTATTGGAGCTTGAAAGGGTTAATACAACTACTACTACTACTATCGTCTAATAGTTGCCAGAATATGATGAAAAGGAAGTCACCGGTACTGAAGGGGTTAATTAAGGACCATAATTATACATGGGTGGTAATTTGGATGAAGTGGAGAATTACGTACGTCAAGCTGTGATGCACGTGTTTCTGATTATATAGAACACCTGAGTGTGTGTGTGTGTGTGTGTGTGTGTGTGTGTGTGTGTGTGTGTGTGTGTGTGTGTGTATCTAATTGTATTTACCTAATTGTGTTTTACAGGATTGAAATTGATACTCGTAAATCCCGTCTGCTATTAATTTATCATACTGTCTTTTAAATTACTCATTATTTTCTGTTATATTACTCATACTTTCTTATATATGCGTGTGTTTTTGTTTGTGTGTGTGTGTGTGTGCGAGAGAGAGAGAGAGAGAGAGAGAGAGAGAGAGAGAGAGAGAGAGAGAGAGAGAGAGATAGATAGATAAAGAGAGAGAGAGAGAGAGATAAAACAGGTGTGTGTAGGGGTAGGCTGGAGCAGGCATGGCTGGTGTAATTATAATCATCGGTCTCTTTATACTGGCTTACGAGCATGTGTTTAATGTGTATGAGGGAGAAAAAATAATAAGCTGTGTGTGTGTGTGTCTATATGTGTGCTTCCGCGCGTGTGTGTGTGTGTGTGTGTGTGTAGAATACTTGCGTGTCCATGTGTGTGTGTGGTATTTTCTCTACATATGTGTGTGTATGTGTTTATGTGTATTCATATGTGTTTTTGCGCACGTGTGAATAAGACGACCATTACGTGATAGTGCTGAAGGGTGAAATAGGAAACATATAGTTGTGTCTATATAATTCCTTCCTTGTGTGTGTGTGTGTGTGTGTGTGTGTGTGTGTGTGTGTGTGTGTGTGTGTGTGTGTGTGTGTACTACATATAGCCAATGTGCGTGTTCGTAAGTTTACATGTGTGTGTATGTGTATATATATATACATTATGTGTGTGTGTGTGTGTGTGTGTGTACTGCATGTAGCCAATGTGCGTGTTCGTAAGTTTACATGTGTGTGTATGTGTATATATATATACAGTATGTGTGTGTGTGTACTGCATGTACCCAATGTGCGTGTTCGTAAGTTTCCATGTGTGTGTGCGTGTGTGTGTGTGTCTGTGTGTGTATATATATATATATATATATATATATGTGTGTGTGTATGTGTGTGTGAGTGTTAGTGAGAGTGTACGTGTGTGTGGATCTATATATGTGTGTGTGAGTGTTAGTGAGAGTGTACATGTGTATGTGTGTGTGTGTGAGTGTTACTGAAAGTGTATATGTGTGTATGTATGTATGTAGGGTAGTTTGGCAAAGGTGTAATCATTATCGGTCTCTTTATATTGGCCTACGTGTAATTTTGTCCATGTGAGTTCGCGTGCGCATGTGTGTATGTAAATTATGTGCATGTTCGTGTGTGTGTGTGTGTGTGTGTGTGTGTGTGAGAGAGAGAGAGAGAGCGTGAGTGTGTGTGTGTTAGTTTATACAGGTGTGTGGGTAGTGCAGGTGTGGCGCACACACACACACACACGATAATTATGACCTGGGCACAATAATAGCCCCATGATTTACGACTATGGTATGGCCTAAGCCAAAACTATCCTATACTGTACAGTACTGTATATTGGAGGTAAACATATCAACTCCATCTTGTACCATTACCAACTCTATTGACATACTATGAGGGCTGATGACCAAATGGATATAATAAGACTAATGGTTCCATGTTACATATATTCCCTGTTCTCATATACTGTCTTGATGGTGTAATGGTTAGAGCGTGTAAGTTCTGTATGTGATATCCTAGGTTCGAATCCTGGGAGAATCACATGCTTTCATTAATTTTATTTGGGGTGTCATTGGTGTTAAGAACGATGTTAAAAATAATTGTGATATATTTGCATGACAAAGGCGTTTCCCAGACGTTCTAATTGTAACCGGTCAGATATTAGTCTGGCCCATCCTACCCCAGCAAACTTTCGGATCTCATCCCTCCATCTGGTTCTCTGTCTACCCCTTTCTCTAGCTCCCTCTCTAGGTTCCCATATGATAGTGCTTTAGTTGTTCATTTGATATCATCTCTTCTAAATATATAGCTGACAAAATTAGAACAACACAATTATACCGAGTTCCATCCTAAGTTTATTCAGCTTCGTATCGACTACCCGTTATCATAAAGTATTGGAACCTGTATCTAGTCATCTATATGTATATCCCTTACGGAGACAAAGGTTAAAGGAAGGGCAATGTATTATCCTGCTCCCTTGCCCAGTGTCGAGGAATATTTGGGAATGTTTGGCTGACATTGATGTATAGGAATCATTACTGCTGTTTCTTGGTTCTTCTGTGTGTGTGTGTGTGTGTGTGTGTGTGTGTGTGTGTGTGTGTGTGTGT